>PUQB01000350.1:0-67070 GCA_003024785.1 Selaginella tamariscina
GAGTTAATTAATGACCCATTAACCCCTAAACCCTAACCTGAAGGGTTTAGGGCAACCCTAGGGTTAGGTCAATCATAAGGGTGTTTCTACCCATATTTAACATCGGAACCTTTAAATTTAGGGCTCACCATCGAACCTTTAAATTTAGGGCTCACCATTTAATTCACTTCTGTGAACAAGTATAAATACTTGGTGTGTGTTTTTTGTATGCATGTGCATTCATATGGGTTTATGCAGTATTCAATCATTTTCTAAGCTTGCAGACTCAATATATTTAGAAGATAATACAATGATCTAGGGCTTAACTTCTCATTCTCAATCTTGAGTCTCTTAAACTTTCAAGCACCTTAAGATGAAAGGTTAAGAGACTTATTTTGAAGCAATCTATACAGTGAATGAGTGACTAATCACGACTTATTGATTTTCAAAAGTCATTATGGTCATCTTAGCATTGCAATGGACAAATGGCAACTTTGAACGTGGAGTTCCATATTGGATTAAAGTCACAAGCATATTATAGTGTTGAACCTCAAGATATCAACCTTAGAGAGTGCTTTATCCTTTAAAAGATTTGGAAAAAATGAGACATGTTACAATTCATCTTTCCAATTATTATTACTTTCAAGCACATTCACTATGTGTTGGGGTGTGTGTGCATGTGTGCGCATGTGTGAATATATGTGTGATTGACTGCAAATGTAAGTGGATGTGTATATCACATACATACACACAACATTATTCATGTGTACATTAGATGACAGACTAGAGTTTAACAAGCCTTCTATTTGGACCTTATGGGTACGAGCCACAAAGATTACTCTCTGGCCAATAGATTGAACGGGTGGTACTCGTGAACCCAAGGATAACAACAGTTATATTCATTTACAATTGGGAGTGGTGAACAATTGGGTCACGTGAACAGGTCTTTATTACTAAATAGTTCAAGTACGAGGAGGATTAATCGTATCTCTAGGCTACATTGAAACCAATTGTGAATTCTTCAAATTAATGGACATTAATGGTGATCAATAGAGATTTAAATAGGAAACATTTTTGGCAAAGGTGCATTGGAGGATGGGAAACATAGTGTTCTAGCACATCTAAAATGTAAAGATTTTGAAAATTTTACATTTAACATGTTTTGAAGTTTAACCATGTAC
This sequence comes from Selaginella tamariscina, assembly GCA_003024785.1. Taxonomy (NCBI): domain Eukaryota; kingdom Viridiplantae; phylum Streptophyta; class Lycopodiopsida; order Selaginellales; family Selaginellaceae; genus Selaginella; species Selaginella tamariscina. The sequence continues at coordinate 1,161 of PUQB01000350.1, forward strand.
AAGGGCTTAATACTTACCATCTACCTCCAATACCAATTGTTAGGCACCTCTGCGTACAATTTAGAGACCCTCACAATACCACCCAACCTCCCCCGAGTTGTCTCTAGTCTCCACACGCTGCTCTCCAAGAAAGGCTTCCATAATAGTGTGCCCTTAATTCTTTCTTAGATCTAGAGGTTTCATTCAAACGAATCTACTAGGAACTATTTAGGTTTTCCCACATTATTCGCATACGAGCACTATAATATTTACTCTTTTAACTAGTGAACTTAATAAATAAAGCTCATATTTCACTTAGATACAACTTGTTTTAACTTTAAGTCTCCACTACATATAATACTGTTTATCTTGAAAATACATTTACATAATGTATGATGCATAGGTGTTGCGTCTTTGTTAGACGTTACGTGTCTATGTGCTGCATGTAAAGAGGATGTTTGATACAAACAATCACATGTATCTTACAAAGAGCGTGAGAATTATGTGTACACGTACACCCCGAGCAACCTTAAAATTATTAAGAAAATAATTAAGAAAATGGTTAAAAATAATTAAGAGTTAATTTATATTTAAATTCAAACTACATAATCACACACTATTTATATATATATAAAATCTGAGTCCTCTTTTTCAATCTATTGGTCTTCATTTTTTAAAATTTGGATGCCCACTCAACCTTAAGAAAACAATATCCTTAAAAAAATTTAAATTGAACACAATTTAATTTATTAACCATGTTATGAAGCGGCTTCTGACCCGTTGAATGCTTAATAAATCGTCCAAGAGCATGCTCAATGGTAAGTATGTATAGCATGATCATATCACACACTTTCCAAAATTCTGCATAAATATCTTATGTGATATAATAGCACATGCTAGCTAGTGTATATACTTGTGTGTGCATGTGTATTATAAGGACATGGGTATTCGATGGGGTGTTGGAGAAGACACGTGGGAATGAATGTAGCAAGTATGAGTTTCTCATTTCTATATTTTCTATATTACATAACATTTAGATACAATAATATACATGATTGCCAAACACATAATAGTAAATTCATTTTACGTATATATGTAAAATGTGCGTGTGAGGGATAGGGGAAGTACTGTGGTCATCCTTCATAATATTCTAATAACATTATGAAAATTGCAGCATGCACCGTCGGATTAGAGCACATATCGTGGGCGACAGTCGGAACACGAAATAGTATATAACCTATTCACAAGCATAACTTTGCCTAAAAGGAGGCCATTTTCCCTTGTGTGTGCATAGACATTCAGCTACGATGGAACCCACGCCAACCGCAAGAAAACGATCACCAACTAACCATGGAAAGGTGAGTGGCAATGGAAGATGGAGTGTCCCAGGCAATATGAGGATGACAACAACAAAACAATAAGAGGACTTCATCAAATACATTAGCAATATATCTATGCAAAGGCATGTCCCTCGACCTCGACAAGACACTCAACCGCATCCCATGTTTGGGCTAGTCATGCAGTCACAACAGTTTCATATTGTTCAACCAACATGCCATCAACTTATGAAATTTGTACCGCCGGTATATCCTCACCCTATGCATTTCTACCCTCAGCCTTCTCCATCTCAGTTACATGCACATCCTTTGCAACATCATGAACAACAAGTTATGAATCATGCCCCAAGAAGTCCATTTCTTCTTCCTCCACCATTACAAGCTCTTCTTTCAACCTTAAGTGCAAACGGTTCCAATGTTGCAAATGAATTAGGTACAAAGTTCAGCAAAGAGGTTTTGAGTAGACCACACGTGTCCGTGATAAATAGCCTCTATTCAAGGTTGCCAAGACAGTGTCAGACGTGCGGGCTACGATTTGCAGACCAACAAAAACATAGTAAGCATATGGACTGGCATGTAGTTCACAATAGGGACTCAAGAAAAACAAGATTAAGTGTAGAGCATGGTTTGTGGGATCAAAAGAGTGGACACAAGGTGTGTTACTGCATCCGTAGAGACGAAAGGCATGGAAAAATGTGTTGTTGAGACCGAAGGTGTTAAAAATGGGTCGTTCGTGCAAATGAGAGGCAACCACTGTGTGGTCTATGCAGGGAGAAGTTTGAGGAGTTCTACAGTGATGAAGCAGATGATTGGATGTATAGGGAGGCTGTGTACATGGATGGTGTGATTGTCCATGCAAAGTGTAATCAATAGCATCTAGCACTTAATAAACTTACTTTTTTTTATATCTTGTTCCATCACTGGGACCTTAATAAAATTTGCATTACACATATGCTACTAGCACATTCAACAAAAAAACCCTCTCTATATACTAAGCAAATATATAAAATATGAAAAAATTATATACCTCATGTATTTAATTTATAATTAAAAATATATACACTTCTTATATTTTTTTTTTCCTTCTTTAACTTCTTTTATTTCATTTATAATATATATCAAAAAATAAATATACTCTTCTAATATTTCTATTTTTCTTCTTTAGAACTTATTGTTTCCAAAATTTAAACTACAGTTATTTATTATAGTAATAAATATTAATAAATAAAAAATTCAAATTGGACGATCTCCCAAATTTTGACGTGGAGTTGAATATTCTAAAATATGTTTTTCATTGTGTATGTTGCTTTTCGAGTTATCCAGACGATATAAAGTCCTCAAAATTTGTTAAGGAGATTCAAAATGGCATCGTGTTTAGTCTAATCTTGCAACAGCGTGTTCGACCACACCACACATGCATTAATTTGTGTGGCATGCTTGTATTCACATATGCAAAGTAACAATTGGGTTTGTTTTACCAAGCATGTGTATGCACAAGTGTGTGTGTTAGTTAGTTCTTATGCCATGACATTATATATATGGTAGGATAAGAATAAGGATTTGTACATATCCACACAAAAAACAATTAAAAAGAAATAAGAAAGAAAATGTTTATTATATTAACTCTTATTTAATAGTATATTTATTTTTGAAATTGAGATGTATGCCTTGAGTGTTATTCAACCCTAAACATCATGCCCTCTTGTTTATCATATCTATACATGTTTATATATACAATTCCGAACACAACACTTATTCACACACACCCACAAGTTCTAACTTATAGTTATTCAGGTACTAGGACCTGCATGTGAGTGTTCAATAGATCTGATGTTTTCACTGGATTCAACGTCTGGAATGCTAATCCGCATTGCAAGAAAGTACCTACAGTCTGGTTTGGATTGCTCAGTGAGGTTACTTATGGTCTCGTTTGGATAGCTCAGTATTCTTAGGTGCTACATAGCTGGTGGTTAAATTTGGTATTGTTCAACTACATCAAAGGCGTATGGTGGAAGGAAACTAGCATTTTTGAAGTTTAAACCTCACATTTAATATAAAGTCTTGTACTCACAAGTACAAAAACACACATTTGCAGTAGATATGTACTATATAACATAATATGATGAAGCATATATTATAGAAATAAATACATATTTTGAGATATTTATGTTGTGATTAATGTTATAATTAGGACAATCTGTTACTGGTTCATACGATAGTGTTAAGAATATACATTTACTTTACATGTATTTTAATCACAACCTTGAATACAAAGGGAATAGGAGTTTACACATGCTATAATTAAAATGGGCATGTCTATAATCCCATTTTTAATAATTAATTATTTTAATTATTTAATTACCATTTTTAATATTAAATAGATATTCTTTAAAATAATATATGTTTAAAAAAAGAATATTCTTTAAAATATATGTTTAAAGATAGAATATTTTTTAGAACATTGACCCTTTATTAAATGATAGCATCGGTGAACAAAAAATTGATAATATTATAAAAGTAGAAAGTATTAAGCTATATAATAAATTATATTTAAGTATGAGCCTAATATAAAAGTTATTAAAGAGCATGAGAGGTACATTATATAAATATTTATGTTGTTATTAAAATACTGATTTTTAAATATAACATTAATTAAAAATTTGTAATAGTAATATATATATATAATTTTATATGGTCAATCTTCCATATCTTTTTATAAATTTATATGGTTAAGGAAACAAATTGGTACTATTATTAAAGAGTTGATTATAATTATAAATATATTTTGTAATTGTTTAAGCTTCAGAAGATATATTCTTTTGTAGTTTTGTTGATTGTACTTTATTAATGCTTTTTGATATGCACTCATATCAAATGGATTTAACATTTATAAAACATGTTGAGTTTTTTTTATTGTGAGACTATGTTTTCTCTAATTATTTATTATACCTTTCGCTCTGCTTCTCATGTCGCCTTTTTGTGGTTTAAATCATGCAACCTTTATCATACTGTTTTTTTTTTATGACTTTAGGTGTGTTGATAATTTGACTCATTTAAATAGGCTAGTTATATGACACATCTAAAGTAATGAGAACGATCGTCTGTTTTTGAAGATCCTTGTAACAATTAAAGTATGGTTTAGGTTTCTGATTCTTTTATTTAACAAAGTATGGGATTCGCATTTCCACATCAATATTGGCTTTTATGTTGTCTGCACTCATTGATGTTGTTTCAATCCCTTCCTACCACCTCGTTTTAGGTTAAAAAGGGTGTTGTAATTATATACTTATGACAACATGCCCTTATAATCTTGAATAATAGTCTCCCAATAGTCGACCACATGCTTATATATTATGAGTAACTAATTGCCTTATCGAAATTCTTTGGCATCGATTTTTGAACCCATTTTTTATGTCATATAATAAGCTCTTGTTCCTTGAGTTGGCACTCAATAAATAAGGTTTGATTGTCCTTCTGGGAGAAGTGACTTTCATTTTGAAGAGCATTAAGCCCTATTTGAGTAACCACTTTTATTATGATGGTCGTAACTTATATTGCATAATAAATATACCATTTCTTATGGAGAAGAAGAATTGTAATAGCACATGTAACCATTTAAAGAATCGCTTCCCTCTTTGATACTCTTTGAGAAACTTTTTGAAGTTTGGCACCTCAGTCACAAGCAAAGCATAGATTTTTCTGAAAATGTAATTTTCAAAAAGATCCATCATATGTGGTAAGGTAAGTGCACTTTTTCGTTTTGTAGAGTTTGAGACGTTGCTAAGAATGCATCAATATCTTTATGAGTGTGACCAACCATAAAGAAACTGAGCGTGATTATCTCAAATACACCTTTGGTAATAAGCACTACAAGTATGCTAGTACATATCTAAGAAATAAAAGTATGAGCTTGAGAACCCTTAACTGAAATGATTTACTTATTTTTGTTCTCGCCTGCACAATTGTCCATTTATAAAAGCAAACGACGAGGAAATTATTTGATGTTGATGACACTTATACCCTGTCTGAGCTAAATCCCTCCACTGAACCGAAACTCTTAACAGGGCCATTTGTTTTTTGTGCAGGCTATTGATAGTGCCTCTCATATTCCCAAGTAGCCTCAAGTGCAAACATGTTCATGAGAGCATTATGTAAAGGTTGTTTCTTCACTTTGAGATCAACCATAGGACTTGTATATGAGTGGGCTTCAAGGTTTTTTAAACATATGGCCAATGACCCAATAGTGAAATTGGAGTCGCTATACATTACATAGGCTTGTGCAAAAACCTTGGTGGAGATCATTGTCATTCAAAAGAAAATAGAGGCCCACATGATTGCACAACAAACTTGCCAGTCTCAGTATTATGCACACCGCATGCTTTCTCTGTCATGCTCATCAGAATACATGTGCTTCATATACGACAAGATGGATCGTTTAAAGACCAGCATTCCAAAGCTAGTTGTAACACCAAAGTGCCTTGGAAATGTCATAAAACTTTCAATTTCATTGACACGTGCACACATGGACATGGTTGTGAATCATATGGACACTTTTCACTTCCACACTCTTTAATGATGTACAAGTGTCACACTTAGAAAAGCTAAAGTGTTTTGCAATCTCCATATATTGTTAAAGGTGCCGGTGTAAATTGTTTGGAGCCCCATCAAACTGAGGCACTTGTTCACATGTTCACACAACTTCAATTGAGTGTAGATTGAAGGCAAAACCTTGAGATTTTTCTGACCCCTACATTTGTGGTACGACATTTGTAAGGCATCCTATTTGCATTTGCCTTCACAAAATCCTTGAGTATCTCTATGACTACCATAATGTGAGAGCAGGTTTTGACCAGGCAAGTGTTCCCATGTATTGAGGTGTAGCCACTCATCCCTCCGGTGGTAGAACATGGTCTTTGGGATCCATATATAGTGTACCAAGCTTTGAAGCAGATGGCCACCTTATTAAATACCATGGATGTACTCTGATAACCTATGTCCAAGGCCATTCCATCAATACACCCATTAGTGCAACATATACAAACTCATGCCTTTGCTTTTGGGTGAGCTTACGAAAGGCATGTCTACATTGGATAATTTCATTCCAGTTTGCCATTTGGCAGCGCTTCTTCTTGTAGTAGTCAATCAAGGAGATGCTAGCAATGCTTGGTGACATCTTGACCCTCTTTCCGGAACTTGTTAGGGTTGACTTGCAGTCCATAAATCTCATTTTCCTTATTATAAGACTAATGCAAGAACCTCTTCAAACATGGGTTGCCCTTTTGGGTTATTACTATTATACCTTGGATATGTTGAATCATCTGGCCGTTTTAATTTAATGTTCACCACTTCACGAGGGATCCAAGATGCAATGTACCATTTGGTAAAACCTCTGTTACAACTACACCCATGAAGTAAGTCCGTAGTTTCTCTTATGATACAACTTCCATTGGATTGACAGCTAAGATGATGCCCCTCCCAACCTTGATTTCATGAAGAAAGAGAATCACCTCATCCCTCACAGTAGGTAAGTCATCATCTTGTGAATTCGTACTAATATTTGTTTGTGATTATACATTCTTTGTGTCAACCTTGATTTCATTCACATTTCACAATACTAGAGAACCCTCTTCAAATTCCATTTTAAGAATCTCAACGTGCTTGTAAATGATGTTTACTTAAATATACACACAAGACCCTTGGGCAATATCATAACATGACGCATTATCATCTCAAATTTCCACAGTTTCAACGCCAACTATCTCGTTGTTCTAGAAAAGATATACTTTATCTTCAATATTAAACATATTGACTCGCACATAAATATTTGTGTCATTTATGATATTGAGTTGCAACTCCATGTATTCTCACATTAGATTTTTAACATTATACTTAAGTGTACTTGGTTGGATGCATGTAAGGCAAGTTGTCAATCTGGGCCTTAACAATTAATACTTTCATGTCATTCACCTTTTCTTTGGATAAAGTTCCTCTCAAGTGGTGTGGAGCAGTTTTGTGAAGTGTAATCATGCATGAGCTGGATGATTTAACAGTTGTGTTCTCAACATCAAGGAACTTTGGAGATGTGCAGGTGATAACTGAATCATCTTCTTTACAATGAGAGTTCTTGATACAACAATTACTAAAGAAGTATTTAGATCTTTTCTTTATACATATCACCCCTATTGATAAGGTTCAAACACAACACTGCATTCAATGAGGGATGCTTTACTTTCTAAAACTGTTGTTCGATGATGGTCTCCAAAAGAATTGGCCATCATGCAAAAATGTGTGTCAGAGTTGCTAAAAAAAAGTTGGCTCAATGTTATTTTAATTCTTAGGGATCAAAATCCCATTTAGTGGATAAATAGGATGTATTCGGCAAGGGATAACTATTAGGTTCCGTAATAACATTTATGGAACGATAATCTGCCATGAACTGCTTAGATCCACAAGATTTATTAAATCAATTGGGTATAAATCATAAGTTTACTAAATTGGATCTTGCTTTAAGTTAATAGCATATTCTTATGGCTCTAGAATATATTTCCAAACAGCATTTCAAACTTCTTTTAGTTTATATGAATTCCTTGTTATGCCTTTTGGTTTAATCTTTACTCCTTCCATGTTTTAGTACATGATGGATGAAGTTTTTAATAATGAGTTTTTGGAGACATTTACAAAGTACTTGGATGACATCCTAGTTCATACTCAAGGATCTTGAGGTGATCATTTTAAAAAAGTAGCTTGCGTGTTCAAACATTTACAAGAGTATGGACTCAAGTTGAAAAAGCCCAAGTTTGTTTTTGGCACAACTGAAACTATGTATTTGGGGTACATGGTTTTCCATGAGGGGTTGCATGTGAATCCATCCAAGGTGGAGGTTGTGGCAAAATTACCTTGTCCAATGAATGTACAATCTTTACGATGGTTTCTTGATAAGGTCACGTATTTAGAACATTTTATACCCTATTTGGCTAATGTTAATGCTCTTTTGTGAGCCATGCTATCCAAGGGTGTTCCTTTTGTGTGGACTGATGATTGTGAAGCTACTTTTTATAAGTTACAAAAATATTTAACATCCTCTCTGATGCTTCATTATTCAGATTTTTTTTCTGTTGTTTTATATTATGAACATATGCTTTTACAATAGGTATTGGTGGAATCTTAATGTAGACTGAGGTTTGTGATGAGTTTGTTCAACATCTCATCACATATGTGATTAGAGCTTTGCAAGGTCCTTAACGTAAGTATTGTGCCTCATATCTTGAGTGTTTAGCTATAGTGTGGGCTTATGAGCATTTTCATGTAGTTTCGTACACTTTTAGAGTGTGATCATGCAATTGTTTCTGCATTGTTAAAAAACAAGAAGTTCCTAGAACTATTTGTCAAATGGGCACTTTGGCTCCAAATGTATGACTTTAAGGTCACGCATTGTTTGAGGAATATATATTATAAATGAAATAAAAGAAGTTAAAGAAGGAAAAATAAAAATATAAGAAGTGTATATATTTTTAATTATAAATTAAATACATGAGGTATATAATTTTTCATATTTTATATATTTGCTTAGTATATAGAGAGGGGTTTTTTGTTGAATGTGCTAGTAGCATATGTGTAATGCAAATTTTATTAAGGTCCCAGTGATGGACACAAGATACAAAAAAGTAAGTTTATTAAGTTCTAGATGTTATTGATTACACTTTGCATGAACAATCACACCATCCATATACACAGCCTCCCTATACATCCAATCATCTGCTTCATCACTGTAGAACTCCTCAAACTTCTCCCTGCATAGACCACACAGTGGTTGCCTCTCATTTGCACGAACGACCCATTTTTTAACACCTTCGGTCTCAACAACACATTTTTCCATGCCTTTCGTCTCTACGGATGCAGTAACACACCCTTGTGTCCACTCTTTTGATCCCACAAACCATGCTCTACACTTAATCTTGTTTTTCTTGAGTTCCCTATTGTGAACTACATGCCAGTCCATATGCTTACTATGTTTTTGTTGGTCTGCAAATCGTAGCCCGCACGTCTGACACTGTCTTGGCAACCTTGAATAGAGGCTATTTATCACGGACACGTGTGGTCTACTCAAAACCTCTTTGCTGAACTTTGTACCTAATTCATTTGCAACATTGGAACCGTTTGCACTTAAGGTTGAAAGAAGAGCTTGTAATGGTGGAGGAAGAAGAAATGGACTTCTTGGGGCATGATTCATAACTTGTTGTTCATGATGTTGCAAAGGATGTGCATGTAACTGAGATGGAGAAGGCTGAGGGTAGAAATGCATAGGGTGAGGATATACCGGCGGTACAAATTTCATAAGTTGATGGCATGTTGGTTGAACAATATGCAACTGTTGTGACTGCATGACTGGCCCAAACATGGGATGCGGTTGAGTGTCTTGTCGAGGTCGAGGGACATGCCTTTGCATAGATATATCTGCTAATGTATTTGATGAAGTCCTCTTATTGTTGTTGTTGCTCATATTGCCTGGGACACTCCATCTTCCATTGCCACTCACCTTTCCATGGTTAGATGGTGACTGTTTTCTTGCAGTTGGCGTGGGTTCCATTGTAGCTGAATGTCTATGCACACACAAGGGAAAATGGCCTCCTTTTAGGCAGAGTTACGTTTATATACTATTTCGTGTTCCGACGGTCCGCCCACGATATGTGCTCTAATCCGACGGTGCATGCTGCAATTTTCATAATGTTATTAGAATATTATGAAGAAGGATGACCATAGTACTTCCCCTATCCCTCACACGCACATTTTACATATATACGTAAAATGAATTTACTATTATGTGTTTGGCAATCATGTATATTATTGTATCTAAATGTTATGTAATATAGAAAATATAGAAATGAGAAACTCATACTTGCTACATTCATTCCCACGTGTCTTCTCCAACACCCCATCGAATACCCATGTCCTTATAATACACATGCACACACAAGTATATACACTAGCTAGCATGTGCTATTATATCACATAAGATATTTATGCAGAATTTTGGAAAGTGTGTGATATGATCATGCTATACATACTTACCATTGAGCATGCTCTTGGACGATTTATTAAGCATTCAACGGGTCAGAAGCCGCTTCATAACATGGTTAATAAATTAAATTTGTGCTCAATTTAATTTTTTTTAAGGATATTGTTTTCTTAAGGTTGAGTGGGCATCCAAATTTTAAAAAATGAAGACCAATAGATTGAAAAAGAGGACTCAGATTTTATATATATATATAGTGTGTGTGATTATGTAGTTTGAATTTAAATATAAATTAACTCTTAATTATTTTTAACCATTTTCTTAATTATTTTCTTAATAATTTTAAGGTTGCTCGGGGTGTACGTGTACACATAATTCTCACGCTCTTTGTAAGATACATGTGATTGTTTGTATCAAACACTCCTCTTTACATGCAGCACATAGACACGTAACGTCTAACAAAGACGCAACACCTATGCATCATACATTATGTAAATGTATTTTCAAGATAAACAGTATTATATGTAGTGGAGACTTAAAGTTAAAACAAGTTGTATCTAAGTGAAATATGAGCTTTATTTATTAAGTTCACTAGTTAAAGAGTAAATATTATAGTGCTTGTATGCATGAATAATGTGGGAAAACCTAAATAGTTCCTAGTAGATTCGTTTGAAATGAAACTCGTAGATGGTAAGTATTAAGCCCTTGTACATGGTTAAACTTCAAAACATGTTAAAATGTAAAAATTTTAAAATCTTTACATTTTAAATGTGCTAGAACACTATGTTTCCCATCCTCCAATGCACCTTTGCCAAAAATATTTCCTATTTAAATCTCTATTGATCGCCATTAATGTCTATTAATTTGAAGAATTCACAATTAGTTTCAATGTAGCCTAGAGATCCGATTAATCCTCCTCATACTTGAACTATTTAGTAATAAAGACCCGTTCATGTGACCCAATTATTCACCACTCCCAATTGTAAATGAATATAACTGTTGTTATCCTTTGGGTTCACGAGTACCACCCGTTCAGTCTATTGGTTCCAGAGAGTAATCTTTGTGGCTCGTACCCATAAGGTCCAAATAGAAGGGCTTGTTAAACTCTAATCTGTCATCTATAAGTCACAAATGTACACATGAATAATGTTGTGTGTATGTATGTGATATACACATCCACTTACATTTGCAGTCAATCACACATATATTCACACATGCAACACATGCACACACACACCCCAACACATAGTGAATGTGCTTGAAAGTAATAATAATTGGAAAGATGAATTGTAACATGTCTCATTTTTTCCAAATCTTTTAAAGGATAAAGCACTCTCTAAGGGTTGATATCTTGAGGTTCAACACTATAATATGCTTGTGACTTGTATCCAATATGGAACTCCCACGTTCAAAGTTGCCATTTGTCCATTGCAATGCTAAGATGACCATAACGACCTTTGAAAAAATCAATAAGTCGTGGATTAGTCACTCATTCACTAAATAGATTGCTTCAAAATAAGTCTCCTAACCTTTCATCTTAAGGTGCTTGAAAGTTTAGGAAACTCAAGATTGAGAATCAGAAGTTAGGCCCCTAGATCATTGTATTATCTTCTAAATATATTGAGTATGCAAGCTTAGAAAATAATTCAATACATGCATAAACCCATATGAATGCACATGCATACAAAAACACACACCAAGTATTTATACTTGTTCACATAAGTGAATTAAATGGTGAGTCCTAAATTTTGCCATGCCATGGCCCATAGCTAACATATATAACAGTTACCCATATTTGTATATGTACATCTCATATTTATATATAAAAAAAATTAAATATATTTTGAACTTAGGTCATTCAACCTTTGAATCCCAATGAGTAGACCCCTTAGATTAGTGTGTCAATGACATAGAAATAAAAGGATTTGCCTCGAAATAAGTAGAGAGTCTTAGAAACTGCAAAAACTAACATGAAACCGATTAAATTGATGTTTTATGTTTTAATAAATAAACTTAATTTAAATTATTTTTTAATATATCAAGTATTCACATAGATCGTGGACCTCAATCCCTTGGTTAAAATCGCTCTCCTTAGGCTTCTTCCCAATTTTACCATTTGCCTTCATATTCATATACACTTGTACACATGGATTGTGTGGGTGTGTATGTACACCCACCCCCACACACTCTAATAATAGATTGTCCTAATTATATAATTAGCCAAACCATAAATACCTTTAGTAACTTTTAAAATATTTTATAATTAACCTTCGTATATACTTTAGTTACCTTACACTATCTCCCTCACAAGAAGAATTTCTTTAATCACGTAACATGGGTAACCAAAGAGGCTTCTTGAAACTCAACATTATGTACATGGTATATTTGAAGATTGATTTAATAAAGAATTTTATAAGGACCAAACAATTTTCATAAGCAACCTGGGGTGAGTCCTTTTTGGTGAAGTTTCAAAAAATGTATTCATTAGTAGCAAATAAAGAAGGTGACCAATAACAAAAATTATAACCATGTTGTTGTTAAACTTGTGCCCAACCTAAATGTTTTACTAAGGTAACATACATGCAATAAAGAAAGAAACTTAATAAGTTGCCCAATAACAAGCTTCTCCATACTTCAACTTCTAAATGCATTTGTAAGTCTTGCCCATACAATGCTTTAAATAGACACATGCCAATGAAACTTTGAATACTGCAACTCTAAGTATTGCAAATATCAATTTTAATCATTTTGAGTAGGATTTACATATTTAAAATTATACCTTTAAAATTCCGAGTCAAAGTGTCATAATTTTTTACGACTCCTTTTTACTTTGGACGTTGACTGTTGTTAGGTACTGAATTATGTTGATAAGACCTAGGTGTAGAAGAAATAGGCCTGCTTAGTGCACTTGGATATCTAATGATGGTCCGGCTAGGTGTCATTAGGTATTTGCAAGAAACTCTGGGCGAAGTTAGCACTTCCATATAAAAAACTCTTACCCTGGTTTTTTGTGTCCCAGTTAGGTTTTTGGGAGGTTCCGGTGAGTTTGACATGTTAAATATGGGTAGAAACACCCTTATGGTTGACCTAACCCTAGGGTTGCCCTAAACCCTTCAAGTTAGGATTTACGGGTTAATGGGTCATTAATTAACTCACCAAGTATATTCCCTATAGGAATGAGATGCCCACTTATGTAAACAGGAAATGGGGGGGCCTCTATCACATTTATTAAGTAGTACATGTAGGAGAGCTCCTGGGTTCATGACTGAGTTCGTTGCTCTTTTGCCAGTGCAAACTTTAACTTGTGTCGTTAAGTTGTACCACCCTAACTTCCAAATGACAGGGGTACGTCCCACCTTCGGGGTTGTTCACTCTTAATGTTTGGCGAATCCATACCTAGGAGGTCTTGTCGAAATGCATATTCCAAGAGACAGAGGTTGAGGCTTATGCCATAACCCTAGATTCAAGAGTTACACCAAGTGCCACAAACGTGGCTCCTAAATGCCAACTCTAAAACCCTTTATTGAACCCTTAGGAAATGGGCAATGTGAACCTGTCAAATAAGATCCCACTCCACAGTTGGGCAAGGACATAGATGTGCCTTGCTTGGCCATGAGTGCTACACCTAGCTTGACGTGGAGGAGGAGGCTGAAAAAATGGCAAAATTTAAGGCTCACCATTTAATTCACTTTTGTGAACAAGTATAAATACTTGGTGTGTGTTTTTTGTAATGTATTGAATTATTTTCTAAGCTTGCATACTCAATATATTTAGAAGATAATACAATGATCTAGGGGCCTAACTTCTCATTCTCAATCTTAAGTCTCCTAAACTTTCAAGCACCTTAAGATGAAAGGTTAGGAGACTTATTTTGAAGCAATCTATTCAGTGAATGAGTGACTAATCCACGACTTATTGATTTTTTAAAGGTCATTATGGTCATCTTAACATTGCAATGGACAAATGGCAACTTTGAACGTGGGAGTTCCATATTGGATTACAAGGCATATTATAGTGTCGAACCTCAAGATATCAACCCTTAGAGAGTGCTTTATCCTTTAAAAGATTTGAAAAAAATGAGACATGTTACAATTCATCTTTCCAATTATTATTACTTTCAAGCACATTCACTATGTGTTGGGGTGTGTGTGTGCATGTGTGCGCATGTGTGAATATATGTGTGATTGACTGCAAATGTAAGTGGATGTGTATATCACATACATACACACAACATTATTCATATGTACATTTGTGACTTATAGATGACAGATTAGAGTTTAACAAGCCCTTCTATTTGGACCTTATGGGTACGAGCCACAAAGATTACTCTCTGGAACCAATAGACTGAACGGGTGGTACTCGTGAACCCAAAGGATAACAACAGTTATATTCATTTACAATTGGGTCACATGAACGGGTCTTTATTACTAAATAGTTCAAGTATGAGGAGGATTAATCGGATCTCTAGGCTACATTGAAACCAATTGTGAATTCTTCAAATTAATGGATATTAATGGCGATCAATAGAGATTTAAATAGGAAATATTTTTGGCAAAGGTGCATTGGAGGATGGGAAACATAGTGTTCTAGCACATCTAAAATGTAAAGATTTTGAAAATTTTACATTTTAACATGTTTTGAAGTTTAACCATGTACAAGGGCTTAATACTTACCATCTACGAGTTTCATTTCAAACGAATCTACTAGGAACTATTTAGGTTTTCCCACATTATTCATGCATACGAGCATTATAATATTTACTCTTTAACTAGTGAACTTAATAATAAAGCTCATATTTCACTTAGATACAACTTGTTTTAACTTTAAGTCTCCACTACATATAATACTGTTTATCTTGAAAAATACATTTACATAATGTATGATGCATAGGTGTTGCGTCTTTGTTAGACGTTACATGTCTATGTGCTGCATGTAAAGAGGAGTGTTTGATACAAACAATCACATGTATCTTACAAAGAGCGTGAGAATTATGTATACACGTACACCCCGAGCAACCTTAAAATTATTAAGAAAATAATTAAGAAAATGGTTAAAAAATATTAAGAGTTAATTTATATTTAAATTCAAACTACATAATCACACACTATATATATATATATAAAATCTGAGTCCTCTTTTTCAATCTATTGGTCTTCATTTTTTAAAATTTGGATGCCCACTCAACCTTATAAAATCTTAAATAAAAAACACAACTCGTAACATTTGACGACGGTCTAATTTGTGGAGAGCTCGGAATATAGAATGTGTATTCCATTAGTTCAGAAACCCTAACTTATATACAAGAGCGAGTGGTCCAGATTGAATCCAATCCGACGGCTATCAAAATCCACTACGCTAATAATAGTATGTGCACATGCAGCCGTACACGTGGATCTTACATCATCCCCTCCTCTCGGAAGGGTGTAAGTTGGTTAGGGTTCTCTTGTAGACGGGCCCGGATCTGGAGGAACATCAGGAGGAGGCACTGGTGGATCTAGGCGGCACAACTTGTTCCCGTTGCACAAAATGCTTCAACCGTTGTACATGTACAATCTCCGGAGGATCGGGTTGAATGTCGTGCCGAACCTCATAAACCTGTGGCCTACTTGCCGTAACACTCGATACGGTCCTTTCCATTGAGGAAGGAGACTCTTAGCTAAACCACGTACCGTAAGCTTGGGAAAACGAACCAACACCAGTTCATCAACCTTGTACTCCGCAGGAGGACGATGATGCGAGTTGTACGTTGTTGTTGTCCTACTTGTACGCGGCCCAAGTGTTCTGCTGACTCCGCACGAACCAATGGAAGATGCTCGTCAGATACCGATCCCATGACCTAGCATCAGCAGCTCGCGGTAACCGAGACGGCAAACCCAACTCCGTTGGCAACACCGGGTCATGACCATACAAAAGCTTATATGGAGAAGTACCAATGGAACTTTGAACTCCAGTGACATAAGCATATCGGAGAGACGGCAGATAACCATCCCAATCTGAATGTTGAAAGTTCACATACTTTGCGATCATCCCCTTGAAGGTTCTACAAGCCGTTCCACTAAACCATCTGTCTGAGGATGATAAGCACTTGTGAAAGTGTGGCGTATCCCTAATCGAGATGTCAAAACATGAAATGCCTCAGCCATAAATGCGGGACCATTATCCGAGAGAATTCGCTCCGGACAAGAATGCTGAAACACGACCCGATTCAGGAGAAACTGACCAACAGCAGAAGCAGTCGCACTAGCAAGAGCACCAACTTCTACCCAACGAGTTAGGTAATCAGAAGCAATAATAACGTACTCGTTACCAGCAGTTGACCGCGGAAAAGGTCCCATCAAATCAAATGCCACCAATTCAAACGGACGAGAAACTGCAATTGACTCCAACCGTCCTTCCGAAGCACATGGGGGAGTATTGCGAGCTTGGCACCACACACAACTACGCACATACCGAATCACATCTCCTCGCAACTCCGGCCAATAGAAAGATCTGCGCAGCTTCTCCATCACCCGACGATGTCCCATGTGCCCGCCAAGAATAGGAGAGTCATGGTAAGCATGGAGGAAGCGTGGAATGAAGATTGAAGGCACCACCAACCGCAAAGGATCATCTGGATCAGTCCCCACAAAATAAAGAAGGTCATCCTGAAGGCGATACTGTGAATGTAAATGCCTGAAAGGCAAGTCATCAGCAAGTGATGCAGGATTCTCAAACCCATCACGAAGCCTTCGAATCCACGGCTCAACCTTTTGAGCTTCCCGAACCTCATCCAAAGACGGCAAATCTAACTCTGCATTCTGCGGACACTGAACGTCAAGCACAGCAACTGCTGATGGTACGGAATCTTCATCCAAAAAGTCCACTGAAGCTGGAACAACTGGTTCCTCTGGGGCAACAGAAGAGAGAGAAGGTGGAAGAGGAGCCCGAGAAAGAGCATCAGCATCAGCCATGGAACTCCCTGGACGATGAACAACTTCAAAGTCGTAAATTTGAAGTTTCAAGGCCCACCGAGCAGTACGCCCAATCAAATTCTTTCGCTTTCAACAACGAAGTGACTGCTGCATGATCACCTTCCAACAACGTCCGCGAACCATGCAAGTAGGCATGGAGCTTCTCAAAACCCCAAACTGCTGCTAGACACTCCTTTTCAGTTGTGGAGTAATTCACCTCTGCTGGCTGCAATGTACGGCTGATGTATGCAATGGGATGTCGTTGGCCAGGAACACTTGTACTCTCCTGCATCAATACACCCCGAGGCCGATGTCAGAAGCATCTACACGCAAGATGAAAGGACGAGTGTAATCCGGGTACGCCAAAACTGGAGGAGTCGTCAACAACTCTTTGAGATCTGCAAATGCCTGCTTGCAATCCTTAGACCAAACAAAAGAAGTCATTGACGATTTCAACAACGCGCGCAACGGTGCAGTACGATCTGAAAGATGATCCAAAACGACCCAGATATTGTACCTTGCCAAGAAAGCGTTGCACATCATTCACACACTTCGGCGTAGGGAACTTCAAAACTGCAACTAGTTTGTCAGGATCGACTTGCAAACCTTCACGTGAAATGCGATAACCCAGATAAGTGGTGTCCTTTGATCCAAATACACACTTAGATGGCTTCAACTTCAAACCAACTTCCCGCAGTCGATCCAAAACCTTACGTACATCACCGACATGCTCCTCCCACGTTCCATCGAATGGATCAAAACATCATCGATGAAATCAGCAGTCACCTCCGGCATGTCGCAAAGAACCTCATCCATCATACGCTGGAAAGTTGCTGGAGCATTGCTCAAACCGAAAGGCATCACCAGGAACTCGTACAGGCCAAATGGTGTTCGAAAAGCAGTCTTGGGAATGTCCATGTCAGCCATCGGAACTTGCCAATATCCAGATGCGAGATCTAACTTGGTGAACCAACGGCTCCGCCCCAGTCGATCCAAAAGGTCTGCAGTATGAGGAAGTGGGTACACATCTGAGACGGTTACCTCATTTAACGGGCGATAATCAATGCAGAATCGAACGCTCCCATCAGGCTTCGTCACAAGGTGAGGTTCGCACGCCCAAGGACTTCGAGACTTCCGGATAACACCCTTCTCCAACATCTCTTTGACATTCGCTCGTAAGATCTTGAGCTCCTTTGGTGATCGACGCCGAACAGGTACCTTGATTGGCCTAGCTTCTCCAGTTGGAATAGGGTGGCGTGTCGCAATCTTGGCCCCAGATGACAAGTCGAAGTTGAAAAGATCAGCATACTCCTTCTTGAGTTGATCAACAACTACAGCACGACGATCATCTGATGGATCCAAAGAAGAAAAGGAAGAGCATGAAGGGAAAATGGTTGGAAATAAGGGTGAGACAAAAGTGATGGAAGCAGAGGTGGAAGCAGATGGACGAAGTGGAATAGAAGTAAGAGGAATGGAAGAAAGACGAGGGAGAGTCAAACAAGGGGGAGACTTTTCAAAGTCACACTTGGCATGATTGCGAGTTAACCAATCCATACCAAGAATAAGGTGAAAAGCTTGACTCGGCACCACCCGCAAAGATTGAAGCTCGAGCTCACAATCATCCACACGAACAACAATGTCCACTTCATCCCGCGAACAAGCATGAGTATGTCCGTTGCCGTACAGAATGAAGACTGGTTCTACCGCACGACGCAAATGAAGGCTGCAACGTGTAGCAACAGATTGAGAAACAGAGGACAAACTTGAACCTGTATCCACCAACACTGAAAGGAAAACAGGATGAGGTGTGCGATTGAAACGAGCTTGAAAAGTGAAAACCGGATGATTTGGTGCCGAGTGAACCCCTTGATGATACTCCCGAAAGAAAGATGGAGGGGTCACTAATTTATTCGCACGAGGACCCTCCTCTACTCGTGCGATTCGTCGTTTCCCGGAAGATCCACCGCATCACAACCTTCCACTGCAGCAGCACCAACCGGACGTTGTTGCCGCCATGGCCTCATCCTGGAAATGGGGGACGCCAATCGGGAAACCGTTGACAGCGCCGATACGTGTGTCCAACCTCATCACATGCCCAACAACGAACTGCACGTCCACGTCCTCGTCCACGGGCCCCACCTTGTGCTGGTACACGAGCGGCAACAGCCTCAACCTCCATCGGAGCAGGTCCATCCCCAACATGGAGTGGAACAAGAGCACGTGAAGGCACAAGTGGGAGAGGTGACGACTCATATCGTTGTGCCAGCCTCAAAGCATCGTCAAGAGTCACTGGAGCTAGTGCATGCACAAGCCCCACAAGGTCTTGACGAAGTGCTGGCCACAACATACCTAACTTGATGCGTTCCGACATGTTAGGTTCTGCACGCAGCAAAAGGCTTCGAAAGCGAACACCAAACTGCATCACCGACTCAGACGGCTCCTGACGAATACGATGCAACTGCTGAAAAGCATCATCACAGTCGTCCGCATGCCCAAATGCACGTTTGAAGATCTCTGGAAGAATATTCCAATCGCCACGAGTTGCAACGTCCAGACCATTGTACCACTGCAACGCCGTCCCTTGAAGACAAGTAGGAAACTCGCGCAAACACTGAGCACCGTCCCACGAATGATATGTGGCAACCACAGTGAAGTGGTCAAACCAATGGTACACATCATCTCCAGGATTTCCGCGAAAGAAATCCGGTCGGACACGGGGGTTTGCAACATGCGTAGGAGGAGTACCCTGGCCTGTGAATGCTGCCATCAACTGAGAATGATTGTTCAATTGCACACGCATGGCATCCAACAACTGCATGAGTACTGCTCCACAGACAAGGGATTTGTCTGTTATGGATTCATGATGAAGAAGAGACAAAATCCACAAGAAAGGAATAGATCTAAACAATGGAAAAGCTAGACCTAAGAAGACAGAGAAAAAAGACACAAATCCGAGCACTCTGTAGGGACAATTAGAGGTGCCCCTCATCTCCACCAATGTGAGAGCTCGGAATATAAAATGTGTATATCCATTAGTTCAGAAACCCTAACTTATATACAAGAGCGAGTGGTCCAGATTGAATCCAATCCGACGGCTATCAAATCCACTACGCTAATAATAGTATGTGCACATGCAGCCGTACACGTGGATCTTACAATGTTTAATATCCTCAACCTTAATTAACATATTAACCTATATATTAAAATACCTTAATTAATCGTTAATTAATCTGTTGATTAAGGTATATTAATCGGTAAAAGTCAGTCTGTTAATTAGTTAAGGTATATTAATTAATATATTACTCTGTTATATAAGGTATATTAATCTGTATGTATAATATGTTACAGATTAATTAACAAATTAACCCTCATTAACCTTCATTAGCAGATTAATATTAAAATACCTTAATTAACAGATACATTTTATAAAAGGTATATTAAAGTAATAAATCTGGTTGACAATAATAAAGAATAATATTTAAGAAATTTTATATTTAATTTTACAAATTAATACTAGTACAAAATGTCCTCAGCCACTTTAACCAACCGTTTCATATGTTAAACATAACCTTTTTTTTCTAAAGAAAATTTTATTTTCGATTTTAAAAATTAATACTAGTATAAATTTGTTCCAAAACTTAGATTTACAAAATATTTCTTATATTATTGCAATTTATTTATTGTATATATATAATAACAAAGAGAATGCAATGTGAAACAAGTACATACCCACGTTCATATATAGTATCTCACATATAAACCGAGTACATATACTATTACAAAGTCATATCATATACATATAACATATTATCTGTGTAGTTTAGCTTTTACAAAACATCTTTGAAGTAAAACCATCAAAATTTATAAGCTTACAAACATACACACAAATATATAATACAAATTCTAAAAGCTATACACGTTCACACAGATGCTCTCCAAGACGCTCTGTATTAAGAAGGAAAATGCAGTCAAGCTTATACTGTTTTTTAAGAAGAAAAGGAACAAATAGTTATCTCTAAGAGATACCTTATCAAATATTTATATTCATCTAAAACACAAAGTTAAGGCGTCGTTCAGATTTTAAATCTTTTAATAATTTAAATCGATCTATCTCCCTACGTCGTTAAATGATAACGAGTTTGTGTTTTTTATTTTAAGATTTTATAACAACTCCGAATATCTTTAATAACTTTTTATAGCATGTTTGTTTAACGTAGACTTTGATGCTTTATACAATTCACATGTTGGGATTCGGATGTGTAAAAAACAAATTGTATGGAAAAAAATCATTGCATATTGTAAATTGAATATGAAAATTAAGAAATATATAAACATTGACAATATATATAATTTATGTATATTTATAAATTTTTAATTTAAGAAACTCACAGTTATATAAAACATAAATGAGTTAAAAAGAAAATGCTTTTTAAAATGGAGTATATTGTTTAGCAGGATTATCTAAGGCCTTTCGTAGTGACTCAACCATAACGCTGTCCATATTCCCATTGAAACGAGCAACATATGAAACGAAGTCCTCATTCATATGGGGTTTAATAAACTCTACTAACCACGTGGTTTTAACTAAACCACGCCGAGCAAGAAACCCATGAAAAATCTTCAAACAACATGGGACCATCTTCATCCCCACAATTCCCAAACATTCCCATCTTTCCCATATCTCCCCCACATTTCCCACGCTGAAACAAGAGAACAATAAGCACTGCATACATGTGTGTGTGTGTGTACACACTTGCCTTATTTGGTGTCTTCTCCGGTGACTTCTTTTTCTTGTTATAAGTCCGATATATTAACGTACAACACGCGCACTGTGTGCGGATGTGTTGTGTGCGCTGCAAAATTGCATATTTTGTCAACAGGTGGCGTCATGTGAAAGAAAGAGGGGCAATATGAGGAGTATATCGCATATTTCGTTATGTTTTCAACACGTAGACGGAAAACAATCCCTTTCAGGTGTATAAAGTACTACAGTGCTATTTTTAAGTTTAATTTTAATTATAAATTATAATTATAAGAAAACTAATGAATGAGTTTGTGTTGTGTTAAAAAAAATCAAAAACACATTAAAAAATTTAATAATATAAAAGAAAAAAAGGAAAAAAGAAGAAAAAAAACAGGATGGTGCGGAGATGTGCATATCTTTTTAAATCTCTGAACCAGATCCTTTTTTATATTTAATAACTCCTGGACAATTAATATTGTTTCCTTCTTAATACAGAATCATATTGTATAGTCAACACACACACCATGTACTATATAGCAATATATATATATATATATATATATATATTGTTTTAACATTGCGAGAGTATGAATCGTTAAATAATGTTATTAAGTATAATGCATACTAATGAAGCGTGTGTGTGTGTGTGTGGGTGTATACATTTTCACTTGACTTTGAACTCTCTACTTTAACTTGCTCCTCATTTCTGAAACCAAAATATAAATTTACTATAATTTATAGCAATGTTTACATGCAATATCTTTTAAAGAGTAAATCTTATTGACGTTGTTATACAGAAACGTAAATATAATATATTCACTTACATTATTGTTTTAACATTCAATCTTATACATATTTATTAAGTTTAACATTGTCATATTGTAATATTCGACGAATCAAGTGATGTCTCATTTTGAGTATATGCTAACATATTCAATATAATATCAAAAATATTTAATAATATCCTTTTCTATATATAAGCAAAATCATATCAACACATACACAAAAACAGAAAAATGTGTCCATTAACGAAATATATTGACCCTGATCTCTACATTAAACAACCATGTTATAAAAAGATATTAAAGACATTTGGGAGTTATTATAAAATATTTTAAGAAACGTAAACTCTATATCGGCTAGATTCCGGAGAGACGGATTTAAAATTACCAAAAGATCTAAAAATCTTAACGACGCTCTTTAACTTTGTATTTTTAATGAATATCTTATTTAAAAAATATTTGATAAGGTACTGACAAAAACTCATGTTTTTATAGATAATTCTTTTTTCCTTTTCTTCTTAAGAAATTGTATAAGCCTGACTGCATTTTCCTTCTTAATACAGAACGTGTGACATAATTTAAATTATGACCTATTTCATAGTGAGAATATCACCTTTAAACAACACTACTACAGATGAATATAACACACGCACACACACGGACGTAGAGTCTCATGTGTGTGTGGTGTCTACACACACACACAGTTTAATAGATATATAGTTCTGCATAATACGTTAATTCTAAATTCGGAAACACATACTCCGAGAGAAAATAAAATTAAGATTTTAAGAATTCACTGAAATTAAAATTATATTTTAAATGTTAAAAATTTATATATTCCCCACGATTGATATTTAAAAAAAATAATAATCCATAAATTAAATATAATAATGATTGAGATAATAGTCTTAAGAATTGTTTGCAAACTTACTTCTTGCATGCATATATATACACAAGCATAGAGAAAAAGATAAATATATAATTGTCTGTGTATATACATAATATATAAACGTATAGCTGAGGAGTCATAAAGAGGTAGAACATGCTCATATAGATAATCAGAGAGGAATGTATATACACCCACATGTGTGGGTATATATATATGACCACATCCTCTCCCGCTCCCTCTCTCTCCCTCTCTCTGCTCTCCCTCTCTCTCCCTCTCTCTCCCTCTCTCTTTCTCTTGATAATGTTAACACACACATGAATATATACATACATATACACGTACCTAGATCAGTTTAGCTCCAGATCTGATGACCATGGCTGCCTTGGAATGTATAACCTCACCAACATCTAATGCACCAAGGCTGCTACATCCTTGAGTGCAGCAAAAGATATACGTGTTATAGTTTGGTTCACAGTTCATACAGATGAACAAATCCAGAGCTCTGGAACTCTCCTCAGTTTCCACGTATCCTACGTATCCTCTACCAAGGTGGTTATGTTGGAAGCATATCCATGGTTTTGACCTGCCGTGAATGGTAATCACACCTTCTCTGACTCTCTCTCTCTCTCTCTCTAGCCAAGCTCGAGCTTGCCTTGAGCGTATGTGAAGCTGTCTGGTTTACATTCCATGACTGTGAATAGGTCAATAGCTACCGAGCTCTCCCCATTCTCCACGTATCCCTGAATGAGATAACATTATGCCGATTAAATGTGTTATCAAAACACTTCCCTTGCATTTCATATACATACTGACCAAGGAGGCAGCAACATAGTTCGTCGTATGGTAGCCAGCTGCAACTGCTTCCAGATGCCGCCTCCTAAATCCTTTGTTCTGCTACATTGTTCCAATGCAGTAATGATTTCCTTGGGACTCCTTCGTTCTGTTCTGTAATGTGTCCTATGCTGTTCTACAAAATAGAAGTTAAAGAGGAGACCTTGAATGTCTGCTAAAGACTCACGTCTTTCGCTGTCTGTTGGGTTTTTTATTCGAACTATTTCCTCTTGCACTTTGTGGCTAGTTGATTGGTTAAGTTCAACTTATCCAGAGCTAGGACAAGCGTACATGCACGCGCGTGTGTTGTAATATGGAGATAAGAAGTGTAATGGTGTCAAAGGCCATGTTGGCTGGAAGGTCTGCAAGCAGCTCCATGGAGTCTTCAGTATTATTGCTTTGCTTCCTCAGTTCTTCTATCGATTGTTAGAATATAAATGTCGTTATTAGAAACATCTCTCAGTGGTAAATATTGCTTGACTTGAATTCTGACAGATAAGATCTTTAAAATTTAATGGCCCATGCAGGTCTCGAACCTGCGACCTTCGCGTTATTAGCACGACGCTCTAACCAGCTGAGCTAATAGGCCTTGTGACAGATAAATAGATAGGTATCTCTCTCCCTATATATATAGAGAGAGAGTTCGTTTTGCCACATGTACCACATTTCTACACTGACACGGAAGATTCCCAGTATAAACGAGATCTGGAATAATTCTTGATTCCTGGAATGTAGCATGGCGGTAAGGCCTCTGCAATGAGACGGTGATTCTTACTGATTGTAGCTTGTAATTTCAGAGAGAAGCTGCTCAGAGGAGCCAGGGATTGGCACAACCGCAACGTCCGAGCTTGTAGCTCTGCAGTAAGTCTCTCTGTCTCTCTCTCTCTCTAAATTCGTTGTGCTGTACAGGATTGTGGGCATATGGACCAAGGACGGCCGCCTCATCAAGTGCTCCGCTGAGAAGAAGACGGCGGGAGGTCCCCAGTCTGAACACTTGAAATAAACGGATGCTCTGAGTTTGCGAATATTCACACACACATGAAGAGAATATACCCGGATTTTTACTTCGTACTCATGCGCACGTGATTTTCTGAGTCATTTATATAGTTTAGTTGTGTGAAAGTAGATTCTTGAGAAGCATATATGTTTCTTTGTTGTTTGCTGTCTCTGACGAAGAAGACAAACAATGTACATCCTTTAATTCCAAATCCCTAACATTGCCTTGTACTACACACAACAAGCTTTAAAAAATAAATAGAAAGTACTGTACATTTGTCTAGTTCAAAAACAAATTTAAAAAAGATTGGAAATATAGCTTTTTAAATATCTTTATGGGCTGTTCATTCACTACATTGGAAACTTTATATTAAAACCGTAAGTTTTTAAATTAATAGACAAGATTGAAAGTTTACATTGGTCAAAGAGTCATATAAGATTGTATTTATTTACATATAACTTGAATTTAAAATTTTATACACTTGAAATTAAATATATATATATATATTTTTTTAAAATCAAGAAAAATTATGACTAATTTATACTTTATTATATTTAATTTCAAAATACAATTCGATTAAACATATATGTTGCAATATAATAAAGTTATTTAAAAAAAATATGCCATTTCTAACATTTGCTATTACGACATTTCAATTAATAAATTTTATTTTATTTTATTTCATTCTAAATATGTTATAAGTTAAATATATAATTTTTATTAAACATTATTATTTAAAACTTAAAGTAAGAATTAATGCTTTTAAGAATAATAAATATATATTTAAAACTTTCACTTGAGTATATATGTAAATTTCAGCTCTTAATCACGTTATTGAACCCTAACCTATAAAAAAGCATTATTGTACAACATCAATCCTCGGCAAGGTTAAGAATATTTGTTATTCTTACATGGGGTATTTAACTGTTTTAAATTTTTTAGTTTAGTATTTATATGCTACCACACACACACACACATACAAGCGTGCGTGTCTTTAATCAGCATACGTATGTGATTGTATAGGTATCGAGTTCAAATATTGCATTGCCTTGTTCTACACACACGCACGCAGGCACGTGCGCACACACCCACACACACGTAGAAAATGTAAATCATACGTAGACGTATAACTATGCTTGGTAACGGTTAATACCCCATTATTAGCATTTAACCACACATACACACATCTCAGCTTTGTGATGTGTGTGTGTGTGTGCGTGTGTGCGTATTTGTCTTGAGAGAGTTTAAGTAAACTATTATTCTCATTCATGGCACTTCTTTAAAGTTTTAAATATAATATAAGATAAATGATAATTGATTCGTTATTTTTGCAAGTGGATTACCTGCATTTTTATTAAACATTTACCTTATTAAGATATAACATGTGTTTAATAAGGCATGTGTGTGTACACACACACACACACACTCACATCGATTAAAACATGCACATAGAGACGAAAGAATGACGATAAAGAATGTTTTAGCTAAATAAAGAAATATATATTATATAAAATTTAAAAATATTTTAAATTTTAAACTATTTTAACGTTCTGGTGGTTTGAATTGAAGAGTCGAGAGTTAACTAGTCACTTTTAATTAAAAAACTAAAAAAGTACTTCAATGGCGGGTCAATTTTTTGGTCATTTCCTAACTAGACTTTCACACACTTAATATTTAACTGAACCATCCAATCACACCCACCTTTAATTTAAAAAATTAAAGTCTTTAAAAATATAAAAATAAACACACACACACACACATGCACGACCTATATATATATACCTTACTAATTTAACTTAGTTATGCACGACCACAAAATGGGGGCAATCATGTAGCATATATCCCTTGTGTGACACGGGATGTGGTTGGAACTCTATATGCATTCCAGCTCATTTACATTATAATTCCCTCCACCTACAAATATAATAATATTAAATAATAATAAATAATACAAAAACAAGCTTAATCACCCACCTACCTAA
The DNA here is from genome assembly GCA_003024785.1 of Selaginella tamariscina. Taxonomy (NCBI): domain Eukaryota; kingdom Viridiplantae; phylum Streptophyta; class Lycopodiopsida; order Selaginellales; family Selaginellaceae; genus Selaginella; species Selaginella tamariscina. The sequence goes on from PUQB01000350.1 coordinate 28,665, forward strand.
AACTTGACTATTTTCACTACCTACCATATATTAATATGTTAGTTAAGACTTAATGAGCTTAAACTTTTATATATTTATGTAAAACTGCATCAGAATTATACATGAGTTGTAAACACTTGTACCTCTTGTGTTTTAATTTAGAAAAATAATGCATTGTCGTAATCCAGCTTCCTGGCTTAGTTTCTTCTCGTACCAAATCTCCTTGTCATATATCCACCACCATCCCCAACTCCACTAATCGCAGCTTTATACTTGTCAATACCTATATACGTCATTATATATATCTATATATCATATACATGTGTGTGTCATGTATAACTATTATAGTGTTTGTGGGCATATGATACACATTAAGATCGTGGTGGATGATGTTTTATATAACGGACAATAGACAAACTAAGGGGCTTGACGTCAAAGAGACAGCTATATCCATATATACTTAGATAACATTCTGTATATATTTAAATGCAGCAGCAATTCTAGATTCATGCAATAACTCCGCACATGCATTTATATTAGTGTACACTACACACACACACGCACGCAGCACACGTACCTATGTCTTTCATGCTTGCAATGGGACTTCCTCGACCAAGTTCCTGGACCGGGACCGGGACCGTTCCCTCTCACTTTCAGTCCTGTGAAGCATTGCCTTAATGTGAAGGAAAACGTCCATCCTTTTCTCTTGTTGTGGAGCCGGTGGTGCAGGCACAACAGCTTGTGGTGGCGGCGAAGGGTAAAAGTCCTCTTCAGGAGCCGTGCCGTGCCTCCGTACCACAATCCGATATAGCACGGCAAAAATCGTCCCAGCTATGAATGGACCTGCAAATATGCTTACATATGTATACATATATAACGTGTGTGTGTATGTACCTGCCCAGAAGACCCAGTGACAGTCCCACAATGTGCTTCCTTGGACTATAGCCGGTCCAAGGCACCGAGCAGGATTCATACCCGCTCCTGTGTAATATGGAGTCCTCAGTCGTGTTGAGATAAATGTCAAGAGCCCTGCAGCTCCACCCACGCTTAGAGCAGCAAGTATTGGACCTGTAGGATACAAGTATGCCTCTTAGTAACGTATGACACACACGCACACGCACACGCACATACCTGTTTGACGAAAATTGTTGGGCTCCAGAAGAGTCGAATAAGCAACAAAGATGAGGAGAAAAGTGAAGGAGATTTCCGAGATGAGACCAGCCTGTGTACCAAGGCCCTCAGGCCATGTAAGCCCACGGGAAGTTCTAACAATCTGACCCAATAGGCAACCTGCTAAGTAGTTCTTGTGTATGAAATCCTTATGTACAACCTGCTTGGCAGCATAAGCTCCAATTATTGCCCCGAGGCTCTGTCCGATCATGTATAGCATAGCCCGGACTACCGTTAAGTGTCCTGTTAGCATTGTGGTGTATGTGAATATCGGATTGAGATGTCCGGCTCCGACCCACACAGCGAGTGCCCCGAGAATGCAGGAAGCAAAAACTAGAAAATATACAATAGCTATAGCAATCCCCTTCTGCTTGAAATCTATACAGGCCGCAATTCCCGTGATCAGAGCAAACTCGAATGCTGAAAAAGCCACGAGTTCAACGAGTGCCCCGCCATACCTGCTCGACACCCACATACACATAGTATCCATTCTGAATAAGAAAATGCGGTGCGTACCTCTGAGTTTGTGAAGTCCATTAAACCGAAGAATCTCTCAGCTCTGCCAGAGAAGGTCGTGGGGGCAGTGGCGATGGCGTTTTCTCCTTGAAGGCTTCATGAGACTCCTCCATCGTTATTCCTGTCCCGGCACGAGTAGGCTGCCCATATACGGGAGGCGATTGGTACCCCGTTGGATTGGGAATGTAGTAGCTAGTGCTTGCATCATGCTGCCCTCTGTAAGAACAAAAATTCATCTAAAGAACACAAAGATCCGGAAGAATGTGTACCTGTATCTGCCGGAATGCGTCGCCGGTTGCAGCTCGCCGCTCCTGTAGCTCGTTCCAGGTGCGCCGCCACTGTCAATATGGAAAGACGAAGACATGCTCCTCCTCGCAGATCCAGAAAAGAAACCCTAGCGAATTGATCTAGCAGAGCAGCGCCATGAATCAAGCCGCATTGCTCAAGAATCGAAACTTCTCTCCAAATGCCCCAAGAATCCCGCCGGCTCGCGACTATGGCGCTCTCCTCGGTCTCCTCTTCCGCAGCCGCTTGTCAGTAAATCTGCGAGTAAAAATCTGCCATAGCTCTTCCGCACAATTTGAATTTTATCCGGCTCGTTAATTACGTCCGTACGACGCGTCCAGAATATTCCCGTCGGATATTCTTGCAAGAGAATATCCTCCGAGAATCTCGGTTTTGCGTTGCGGGTCCCTAGGTCCATTTGGACTAGTCTCAAGGAAAATACAATATGATGTCGTATAGCACAAAAATAGCATTTTCAAATTTGAGTTATAATTAACCAATGCCGTTCAAGTTTTCAATTTAGGGTTTTCTAGCATATTCTAAGAATATACACGACGTGTTGCACGTGCGCTCATAAAACTAGATATATACGTATAAACGAGAAACTAAAACTACGTGTGAACCCACATTGACGGTTGGATAAAAGCATGAAAGGAACAGTGCAACAAAAAGACCCGACGTATATACCCACAAGCCCAGAGATATACTCGTCTACCGTGGTACGGACGAATGTTTCATGGTTTCGCGGGTTTTTTTTCTGTTGGGTTTTAAACGTGTTTCTGTTCGTTTAGGGTTCTTGTTTAACTGATTTTGTCGGTTTCCCTTCCACGCCGTGACACTTACGGAGCACTGGAAAATCACGCTCGTTGGCTCTCCTGTACAAAATTGTAGATGCTTCCACCCTGTAAATTAAAAATAAATAAAAATAAATAAATAATAATATATATATATATTACACACCACACACACACACACACACAACACATATATTAAAATTCTACCAAGCAGGACGAACGAGATGTTTGCCGGTTGATATAGCCCAATTAGACTGCATTAAGGAAAGAGTTAGGAAGTCAAAAGATAAAATATAGATATATACACACATATTTTCTTGTGTGTGTTGTGTGTCTGTGACGATATATGTATATATGATATACTTTGTCTGTTCCCGTAGAGAGGGCGACAACGTGTGTAACATCAAACTCGATCCTGGTCGTGCAAACCGCTCCAAACTGCTCAGCCAAACGCCACAAAGGATGTAATTGCGGCTGAGATTCACCCACGGGGAACATTCTGCTGAATATTAACTTGCACCCAGACAAAACTGATCTTTGTTCCAAGCAAGTACTTCTCGTACATCAACCTCCTTTGGGTTCGGTCTCGTATAAAAGTTCCTATGGACTCTCTCTATCACCTGTAATATATAAATTATATATATATATATCTTGTAAGCTTATATATTATTACATACCCCTAAAATTGATGAAAGCATGCCATCTGCTTCTCTTTCATCGTGCCCACTTCTAAAAGAGATGGTCCAGGCACACCAAATTGTCTTCTGCTACAGGGAAAGTACATATATCTGCAAAAGAAGAAAGAAAAAATAAAAAATCAAACAACAACTAACACACACACACACACACACTATATACATATATACGATATAATATATAGTTTACCTTTCTACCACTATAAGATTGTCAAGGTGATGGGGCCAAACACGCGCAGAATCGTCAATAATCAGAACACCAGACTCCATGCCGAGCACTCCGTCTAAGTCTTTACTTCGTGGAGTCTTTTCATCTCCATATGCTGCTTCTCCACTATCACCTTTGGATATAACACGGCCTGCAAATAATACACCTGTTGGATCTAGAAGCTTTGCCATCTCTGTTGCGTATGCTTTGTTTCCCATGGTGTACAAGTGTAACTCAACAATTCATTCGCCTGCATTATATAGTTAGTTTGAAAGTGTATAATGATTATAGCCAAGTTGTGTGTGTGTGTGTGAGAGAGAGAAGAGATTCAAACATTATTTTACCCGTGCAAGGAATCTCCATACACCTGGACGTAGTTTAGTCCACATAGCCATGTAAGGGAATCTGTATAACTCTCTTCGTGGTCCTTCTTTACCATCTTTTGCTCGCTCTATGGTTTCCGTAGCCCGCAAATATTGATCCCACTCGGGTTCAATCTCAATAAACTATGAAAATCAAGTAGTTAATATATTAGTATATTTTATAATAAGTTTAGTAGTGTTTATTATATGACTGATGGTGTACATAATTAAGGGTACACACACAAACCTTAGCGGAGTTGAGAAGGGTGTGATCGAGGTCCAAAACTAAGCATAATTTTCTCGAATTGAACATCTGTTCTTGTTCAACATTCTTCTTTCTCTTTCTTCAAGAAAAGATATCCTTTCTGCCTCATCCATGCCACTAAGTATATCCTCTAGCTCCGGTGAATATCCTCGCCAGCCTTCTGAGGTATATTTTCATTGTTTACAACAGGTTTAAGGATTGGTTTTATGTTCGAGTTAACCGTCGGGTTTGCCATGTTGTTTACCATTGGCATCGTCTGTACCGTGTGGTTTACCACCGGGTTACCATGTTTTGGACCGGTTTAATGTTCATCGGATTTACCATGTTGTTTATCGGGCTGCTCACCACGTTTTGAACCGGTTTAACATTCGTTGTACTAGCCTCTTGTGTGTTTTTGCCATTTGCTGCAAAGATGCTCGCCTTGGGTCCCTTGATTTCATCTGTGTAATTTAAAACATGTCAATTATTATGTACATAGAAACCAGTGAGAGGTTAAAAGCTTGTAAACATATACACTCATTAAGTAACATAGGTTAAATTGTTTACCGTGTTTACTTTCTGGGGGCTCTTTTCTTTAGGCTCCTCGATCTTCTGGCGTTTAGGAGAAGTCACCAAATCGGACGGCTCTCGTTTCTTCCGGTTTCGCAAAGCTAGATTCTTCTTTAATGGTTTCTTATATCATCTATCTTGCAGCTCGTCTTCTTCAGAAGGTGTAGGGCTCGGAAGATCGGTCATCGGAAATGCTGACGCGTAGCTGCTGTAGAACCTCACCACGTCATTAGTGCTCGTGGATGCCTGCTGTTCTGATGGGAGATATGCATCTTCTGTTTTTCCCTTAACACCTTGTATTTGCGACATTAACTGAGAATTCAACGTATCAGTCGATTATACCATAAGAGAGTTGTGTGTGTGTGTGTGTGTGTGTGTGTGTGAACTGTTTATCTTACTTGCTGTAGTTGGCTTGGTGTGAATAGTTTCTCAGTGTATAAACTGGCTAGCTTCACTAAACTGCAGCAAAACGAGAAACATACGCTCATTAGAAGTCCAAAAGCATGTATAATGTAATACGTCTTATGTGTGTATTCATAAATATTATAAATAGCACGTATAATACTGTATATTATCATACTTCACACACACACACACACACACACACACACACAACATATATATATATATATATATATATATGAGAGAGAGAGAGAGAGAGAGAGAGAGAGAGAGAGAGAGATATGTTTAAATATAAAATGCGACTATATCAAATATATATATCGTCATGTATATAATTGAAATGGTTGTGCTAAACATTTATATGGCATGTATCTGTACTGCATGTGTTATATATATAACACGATATGTCTCGGTGGTCTCATTTGGCTACACACATACATAAACGTATCACACACACACACACACACATGCACACACGTTATATACATATGATTTGAATTCAACCTTAGATAAATTCCGGCACCCTGTTGATCTCGAGTAGCGTTATATACCTGATAAAGAACCCAATTAGCAAACAAACAGGAAAAGGGGCACAAAAGGGCAGAAAAAAAGGTATACGTACAAAATAGATCATACGGATTTTATCCACAATCTTCGTAATAATCGAGGTATCAACATCAGAAAGGCCATTGAGAATAACTAAAGCCTCGTATATTTTCTCACACGCATCACTCAAAGACCTGTGAAATCATAAAAACATACCTTCTATATATATAATACATGTATTTTTACGTGTATATACTTACGTGCATGCATTATTGGCAGTAACGCTGTCAATAATTTTAACCACCGTTTCTATTTCATGGTTGTTTGAATCTGACGGGGTTTTGATTGGATTAGCAGCAGGATTAGCGATGAAATTATCATAATTATCATCGATCTCACCCTCTTCGTGATCATCTAACGCCCTAAACAGGGGATCTCCGTCTAGACCCGTATGTACAGCCGCCGCCATGGATCTATCTCTCTCCTCTCTCCCTAACTTGATCTATTGATCAATTTACTAATTTTTGACTAATTTGTTGGATCGATCAGAGATTTAGTATGTTCTTGGCGCAGAAACCCCTACGCGCACGGAAGCTTTCCTTTCTTACAAGGATTTAGGGTTAGGTCTCTCTAAAAGAGGTCAATTTGGGATTAAACGACTACGATTTCAACACGTGGACCGTCTAAATAAATTTGTCTAGAATTTAAACACGTGGTCGGCTGGATTTACCTTGTTTATGTTGGGTTCGAATCTTTTAGACGCTGACCCTGTGCCACGTTGGCATCCACTTCAATTTGCCGGCCGGCCTTTGCGCATGTCGCTCCAATGTGAGGACGCCACGTGGACATAAGCTACAGTATTTACAGGCGAGCGAACACGAGTGCATCCAAAGCACTAAAGCTTCCCATTTAAAAAAAAGCCTGAGCTTGTTCTTCTCGCGGACAGATTGGGGTTCTAAGCGCGTTGGGGTAGGAAATGTGCGTTTTTGCGGATTCATTCTGAGCGCAGCAGCGAAAGAAGGGAAACATACACGCCGGCAATGTGGATTGAGCAGTAGAGAAGGGAAAATCTCTAGTTTTGGCACTGTTGGTAAGCGGGAATCTGAAGATTGATGTGAAAATCCGTATTGGAATGTAGCGCTGCCTAGAAATCTTCCGTTTTGAAGCAGATTTTCCATAGTTTTGATATTGCCGGCTCAAGGCGGAACAGCAAAGAAGGGAAAATCAAGCTTTATTTTCAGGGCGGAGCAGTGGATCGAGGAAAATCCGTATTTTTGGTGCTGAAATCGGACAGGTTGTAGTGTAGCTAACAAATTCTTCAAAGCGGAGCAGCAGAGAAGGTAAAATCCGTAGTTTTGATGGAAAAACTGTAGCGGATTAGCAAAATCCATGCAAATATCGGACAGGATATGGCGTCCGCGAGGATCCTGGGCAGGGATTGTAACATAAAGTTTATCCGGCATAGTTTCAGATGACAGGGAATTCGAGCGAGCCGAAATCTTCCTCAAGGGGAAGTATGAAGTCAGGTGGTTCTTCAATCAGGAGAAGGGGCCGCCGGGAAGAAGTGACAAAGAAGAAGCATGAGCAGATAGGATCGCCAGAGGCTTCATGTGAACCGCTTGGCATTTTCTACTGCCCATGGCAGACTACTGTAGTAAGCTCATTCTTGCTCTTTTCACCCCATTTTACCTTTTGCATCCATTTTTTCTTGAACTGTGGATATTCGCTGGATTTTATGTGGTTTTTTGTCAACCATACTATTGTAATCGTCACATTTTGTCTGTTCCTGCAGATTGGTGACGAGCACGATGATGAATGGAGAGAGCGACGTAAAACCGAAGAGCAAGCATGGACCCAGATATTCTCCAAGATAATCGTTCAATGGGGCCATTGGTTTTGTAAGTACTCCAACGCCCTAGGTGTGTGTATTGTATATGTGTGTGTCTATGTATATACACACACATATATACATACATACACACACACATATAGATAGATATTACATAAAAGTAAAAGGAAATAATTGCGCACACACATATCTATGTGTATTTAAGATTGTAGCAGAAGCTATCTAATAAGTTATGTACTCTTATTACAGCTCACATTGTATCCGGGTCAGGTGCATGGTTGGTAATGTCCTGCATCGTGTTGTGACTCGAAGGCATGATCATGGAGCGAAGATAGCCGATTACGATCTAACACCAATCCAGGTTCGTGAACCTCTAGATATGACAAGTAATATCATAATTATTATCTATGTTCAATCAACAGGAAGAGAGGTTACATAAACTCCAACAACGATTGGAGGTGTCCTTTGATGGAACTCGCATAGAGCACCAGGTACCGATGTTTTAAAGTTTAAATTGAGCACGTAATTATATATATTTATAAGATAAGGTCATGGGTCTTTGTGTTGAGTATGATAGTTTCGGATACTTAATATATGAATATAGCATGTTGTGCTAAACCGCGCTAATAGAATTGTTCTGTCGTTCTTTGTAGGAAGCTCTAATGGCTCTATGGCGAGCAGCATTTTCTGGTTGCGAGCTTCGAAGTCTCGTAACAGAGAAATGGAAGGAGATGGGTTGGCAGGGGGCCGATCCATCTACGGACTTTCGGTATGGTATACGTGTGTGTGTTTATGTCTTTATTATGTAAATGCATCTATAATATCATCTCATATATATATATATATATTGTAAACCGAATGCAATCTACGTCGTTGTATCCACGCATATTTCTATATGAACATATGCTTTATGCAATTCATTTATATCTGTAGAAAATCAACATACACACAAAGAACATGTGTGTGTGTGTGTGTTTTGTACTTACGTTGATCTAAATGCAGGGGTGGTGGTTTCGTATCTCTGGAAAACTTACTTTTCCTTGCGGAGCAGTATCCGGTACGTACATCGTTGTAATCATGTGCGTGTGTGTGTGTATGCGTGTTCTGTTGTGGATTTTAACCCCGATTTGGATAAATTACCAAACTACGACTATTTGTACATAGTAAGAATGTTTCTGCTACTGTTATATATGCACGTGTTCTATTTACACATCCATTTTTGTGGTTGCAGAAGTCTTTTCAGAAGCTGCTACGTAAAGAAGGCGGGAAAAGGTCTCCCTGGGAATATCCCTTTGCTGTCGCCGGGATCAATGTCTCGTTTATGCTAATACAAATGCTGGATCTTCGCTCAGGTACGCTCTTTCGGGCATAGACATGTACCAGTGACGTACACAAAATAGAATGCACATGCACATAACAAATGTGTAAGGAAGATTCTCTAATAGTTGAACAGAAAATTGTGGTCAGTATGTATGAGAAATGTATGCATGTTGCATGCGCGTGTGTGACAATTTTAGTGGACAAAACTTCAGCTTTTTTTTGTGATACATGTAGCATATGACAGTACAATGCACACGGCACACTTAATGTCTTACTTTATATTATACAATATATTATAGCATATGTCTTCCATTAGCTATTTCTGACAATTGGCATTTTTGCCTCTTTACAGCGAAGCCAAGCTCAAGTTCGGGACTGAACTTTCTAAGGTTTTTAGCAGGTATAGTTAATATATTATATTATCTTTTACATTGTAGATAACTTATGCGCGTGCGTGTAATCTAAAATTATACTTTCTCTTTTGCAGAGGACGAGATGGCTTTTGATATTTTATACTGTATAGCTTTTGAAGTAATGGACTACGAGTGGCTCGCCATGCGTGCGTCTTACATGGAGTTCAATGTAAAGCTGCATCCATTTCTTTTATTTATTTGAATATATTACACACGTGTGTGTCTATATATATATATATAGAGAGAGAGAGAGAGAGAGAGAGAAGAGAGAGAGAGAGAGAGAGAGAGAGAGAGAGAGAGAGAGAGAGAGAGAAGAGAGAGAGAGAGAGAGAGAGAGAAGAGAGAGAGAGAGAGAGAGAGAGAGAGAGGAGAGAGAGAGAGAGAGAGAGAGAGAGAGAGAGAGAGTAACATAATTACCTTGCAGGCCGTTTTACATGTTACCCGCCAGCGGCTCGAACAAGAGCTTTGTCTCAAGGACCTCACATACGTGAAAGATTTACCAGCATACGCACTGTTGACACAGTGAAAATAAAGATAGCATTTACTGACAGAAGCACGAGGTTATTATGCTTTCTGTGTACAGTACCACAGTCACCCCTTGAGGTTTGTATATTATAATTTTATCTTTATTCAATAGTGTCATATTCTATCAATAGTAGTATATTCGTCTCTGTGCATATATCTTTTACTACAATAAGGATATATATGGGCAATATAAGACGTGCTGGAGAATGTTCGAGGTTTACAAGCATGTTTAACAATTCTTTGTACGTAGTATACACAAATGTATCAACATCAATATTAAACGTGCTGGAGAATATTCAAGTTTTAGAAGTATACTTAACATATTTATAAATATCCGTGTAATAGAGTTTTCAAGTGTATATATATATCACTTTTTGCGTTAAATTATAGTGTCTTTACATATATAGACATGGATGTCTATTTTGATAGGAGATATTCTAGGTTGGCAGTATGTTCAACGTGTGTGTGTGTGTGTGTGTGAAATTTTAAGTTTTTATATATTAACTGTATATTAAAAAAGATTATTTACACATGTACAATCAAGCTGCTACAGGTAGTACATTGATCTGCTTTGTTATCTTTTCCTGCTTAGCTTTTGCAGAGCTCCACAGGTCAAGTGCAACGTACAGAGGAGTTGCCAACATGAGTACAACCAACTGTATCCATATCTGCACATAAATCCCATCTTTTCCCGGAGAAATCCCGTACTTTCCCGATATGGGAAAGATCATTCCCACCCACAGAGTGGCTGCTGCCCCGGCTGTTCCCAGGAAGTTGAAGATAGCCCAGATCTCGGGTTTGCTTCCCCCGAACACCCGACCGGTAATTGCGAACACGTGGCTGGTAAGTACTCCATCTGCTATTCCGAATAGTATTCCTGCTACGTATGCGATTACAGGTGCCTCAAAGAATAGTGTTCCTAGAAACCCATTATGCCACCTCCTGAACAAAATAAATATAATATATGATAATATATCCTGGACATGTGTGTATGTGTGTGTGCACATAAGTCACCAACATTTAGTAGTTATGTATATTTTGTAATTGTATGATATCTCTCCTTATATTCAGTCGTGTGTGTGTGTGTGTGTGTGTTGTATGGGAATATATGTTGTGATAATTAATCCTCTCTCTCTAGCATTAGCTTCACAAGCTATATGTATGCATAGTCTATTCTAAAACATATCATATTATATTTACATGATGTATATAAAATATAACTATATGATGGTTTTAAAACATTAATAACAATATATTTAGTATACTTGTTTAACGAGAAGCAAATGGTGAGTCCTCCCCCGCTTGTGAGTGCTCCTACTAGGAATGTGGGTGTGCTACAGTGAAGAGAATCTGATAACCAGCTCAAACAAAATGATCCGAACACTTGGCCGATTCCAGTAAAGAACAACACCAGGCCTATTGCTTCTGCTGGTAAGAGCTTTGGAAACTCACCTGTTTGTGTAATATCATGTTACACACACACACATGCATCATTGTGTGTGTGTGTGTGTGTGTGTGTGCATATATAGATGTATATGTACGTAATATTATTTGTGTAAGAACTTATGTATCTATAAAGTACATGAATAGATGAAGCACGTATGTTAAACAAAAGTGATATAGATAAAGGTGAACAAAGTTTTTCATTATTACCATTACATGATAAAACAATGGACTCCATGTATCACCATCAAGGGAATTAACCCTCTTTTAAGTCCCATATTATAAAAATGTCTTTTATGTATGTCCATATTGATTGGGATGCCATGTACGATCTCACATGAGTGTAGTGTGTAATATACATATACTAGAGTGTTATACATAGCCTATATGTATATTCGATTATAAAATATAATATAATAATTGATTATTATTCTACTAACCTGTCCAGAAAGCAGTTTGACACCCCAAATACAGAGTGATGGGAAACAGGAGAATAAACTGGAGAAGCTCTCTGTAGAATGTGTGCTTCTTGGGGTCTGACGTGGAGTCGAATTTGAAACCTGCTGTTTCTACTTTGCCTTCTTTGTCACTTATCATTAACAGCAGTAAAACTCCAACTGCAGCAATTATACTCCCAATCCCGAACATTGCTCCCTGAGACAGGTACCTGATTATTAATACATATATGTTAACATGCGTGCGTGTGCGTGCGTGTGTGTATCTTCTTGTGTACAGTACATTTGAGTATATATGTATTATTTTCATAAGTATACTATATTAATAATACGTATCATATAGTTAATATCGGTGTGTGTACCTGAGGGTGAAGAAAGATGTGAGGTTTCCTACTATACTTGCGAGTGAGTATATTCCCCAGAACATTCCGGTATAGAGTCCCCGTCTTGAAGGTGGTGTTCGCTTTGTTAAGAAAGTCCCTTGAGCAACCCATGTCAAACTTGCGCCAAATCCACAGAAAACGCTGCATATGTACGTATATGTATGTGTACTGCGTGTGTGTGTGTGTGTGATACTGATAGATTCACACTATTAATGACTTTATATAAAAACTGTTTACAAATATTTTCAATGTAATTTAGCTTCATTGATAGTGTTCCTTTCTTAGTCTCTAAATTAATGTTTCATTTTCAAAAAACATCTCTCTAAACATTAATATGTTGAACCTTGTAAGGATGTTTTACATCAATGCAAATTTATAAATAACATCTAATATTATATTAAAAAGAAATTATTATGTAATTTAAGAAATAAAACTCAAAAACAGCAAATATATACATATATATACATACATCATATATACATAGATAGATACATATGTATAATATAGATACATGTATGTATATATATGTATGTATGTATGTATGTATGTATGTATCTATATATATATATATATATATATACATATAGATACATATGTACATATATAGATACATGTATGTATATATATGTATGTATGTATGTATATATGTATCTATCTATGTATATACACACATATACATATATCTATACATACATATACATATATATTATGTGTGTGGTGTGTGTGTGTGTGTGTATGTATACCTGGTGCTAAGAACTAAGTACTTGCATGGCTTCACAAGAGTGGCTAGATATGCAACATGAGCAACTCCTCCAAGCATCATGCCTGGCATTATGTATGTCTCTCTCTCTCTCTCTCTCTCTCTCTCTCTCTCTCTCTATATAATATATATATATATATATAAACACACACGCACATAATACAGTGTGTGTGTGTGTGTGCCTTTAAGCTCGCCAATTGAAGATACAATAGAAGGTGCAGCGAGTGTGGAGGAACAAAGAGCTGCCTGAAGAAGAAGTAAAGATTTATCTCCGAGACCATCCGGAAGAAGTGAGGTTATATATTCTGAGAGGGCATCCATTGCACTGTACACAAATAAGAAAGAAACTGCCAGCTTTGCAACTGTGTATATTGACTCCGATGAAGGTTCTGAGTAATAAAAATAATAAATAAATAAATAAATAAATTTTATTATTAAACTTGTATTATTAATTTTAATTAATACCTGAAGATGTAGAAGATGCAGACAAGTTTTCTGAAGAAGGAGATGTATCGGACTTGGAAATAAGTGGGGACTCCAGAACGGACGCCGGCATGTTCAGCTCGGACTCCTACTCGGACTCTGCATGCAAAAGTTTCTTCTGCATGCAAATGTAGGTAGGTCAATATATATAACTTGTCTTTGCATGCAGAACTATACCCCTTGTATTAATGTGCATACAATTTTAATTTAATTATAAAAATTAATAAGTATTTATAATATAAGAGTACATTCGAATTATTATTAAATACAGTTAGCTTATATGTATATTCGATATAATATTAATAGTAAAACTCGGCATAAGAAGACATGTCTAAACGAAAGGAAAACAACATTGTATACATATATACGTCGTATTGTATAATTTATTTTTTTAAATACTACAACATAACTTAAAGATTTTGATTTTGATTATCTACAATAATATTTTCAATTTGGTTTGAATATCACCTTTATTTTAGTGATCTATATAAATATAAATGTAAACTAGGATGCGTGACAAGGGCGCGAGAAGAATAAGTATATAATATCTTATATAGATTTTTGAAGCATCTCTATTTATTTGAACGATGGACGATCACAGTTACGTAAATTCTATATAAAAATCTAGCCCACTATAAATCCATTATAAATATGTATATATATATATATAGCGTGCGTGTGTCAATTCAAGCAGAGGTCCTATACATCCGATACAAATGGTGTATATACATTCGAATGTATCATAAAAAATTCTCTTAATTATTTAACTTTCATGATTAATGTTTTTGAAATGTTATATTATTTTAATAATTTTTACTATATTATAGAAAAGAGTTTATCCTGTTTTAATTGTTGCATTTTCCACAATTTATACGTTGTTGTTTGTTAACAAAATATTTAAAAGTTCATAACATTTGAAGTATATAAGTCTAATTTCACATAATTAAAACATATTTACTATTTATTTTGGGCAATCAAGCTGCTCTTTCAAAGCTTATTATAAATTTATAGAATAATCAAACCACAAATTATATATATATATATACATGTTTCTACACGTTCCAATGCAATATATGTAGCTTTAATACATGCTTAATTAAGGATTTAGGGCAGCATTGGCGGGAAAGTGTTTAGGGCTTTTTAGAACCCTAGGGATGGAGGAGGAGAGGACGCGCCTATTACAGGATCGGCTCCGTGCAGCCGTAATCAAAACAGCTGAAGTACAAGGCATGGATTATCTAATTTATTTATTTATTATTCTAATTTTCAAATTTATTTATTTATTTGTTAAAATTTAATTAAATGCAGCACAGAAACAAGGTCTCACTGTCTCCCAGCCCGTCATGACAGCTCTTTGTGATCTCACACAGAAGTTCACAGGTAGTACACACACACTCTACTATATATATAATATATATATATATATATATATCTGTGTGTGTGTGTGTGTGTGTGTGTGTGTAGGCAAACACACACACACATATTGGATGATGTATAATTTGTTTTCTAGAGCAGCTAGCCAAAGAGCTGGAACTTTTCGCCCATCATGCAAATAGGAAATCCGTGAATATGGATGATGTGATCTTGGCTGGTAAGATAATAAGTTAAGATTAATATAAAATTAACTAATAAATAAATAATATGAATATTATCTATTTTTTATATTTAAAATAATGTTATTCTAGCACGCAGAAATGAGGATGTAGCAGATAAACTCAGGGAGTTGTCACAGGGATTAGCAAAGCACAAAGAACAACAGCAAGGGGAAAAGAAGCGGAGAAAAGCTGCCCAGAAAGATAATGTGGTGAACATTGATTAATGGATGCATAATCTTATTATATTTAGTAAATATATATACATAAACATTGTTATAAAGTTACATAGTGCAGCTTATATATATAATAGAGATTTCTATTTCTATTTGGGATTTAAAACCAATCTATGTGGAGATATACAGAGTGCCTATACATTATACTCACCGTGTATTATGTATATAATTTAAGTCGTATATATACAACGAGTAGCTGAAGAGTTGGAGAAGGTGGACGGCCATGAGGCAAATATGAGGTTTATTTTTATTAAACTTAAACGTTTGTATCTAAATTTGCTAATGGATCCTGTTTTGTTAATTGAGGACGTGAAACCCAACGGTGGAAGTCGGAGATATACAAACCAAGGCTCCAGAAAGAGCTCGAGATCGTTTCATATTGTTGACTTCCTCAACAAAATATAAGAGAAGAAGACAGCAATACTGAGGTAAAATGAATTTTAATAACAAGTTTAAGACTTACTAATATAAACGATGGAACTCTAAAGGTTCAACAAATATTGAATGAAATAGTTTAATTTTTAAAATAATTTAAATTATTTCAGATTGAAATTCCTACCAAAGAAGAAAATAATAATAAAGTAATTTAGTTCTAGATTTTAAATCTTTTTTAAAGTTAATATGAATGTTTGAAACTTCCACATCAGAAGGATGCAATTGAAGAACAACGTAATCAGGTGAGCTTCTGCACATACATACACACACGTGTGTGTGTGTGTGTGTGTGCGTATCTACATAATTAAAGTATATATATTGTAATAATACTCTACACTTTATACTATTATTTATATTCGTTTCTCTTTGTAGGTCGAAGGTCTGTACTCAACTTTAGATGCTATAAAAAAGGAAATAGTTAACGTGCAACATGAGGTAATTTGTTTTTCTGTGTTGTATCTATATATATTATGTGTAAATAAACAAATGTATAGATAAATTTTGTATATTCTTTTATATATTCAATTTGATTTAGACAGAGAAGCTTTCAAACAACATAGTCACAGCACAGACGGAATTTCTTGAGCTTGCTGCCCACGTACGTTATCACTAATATCGATATATATACATTTCTCTGTCTGAAATAATCAAATTGAATTAACGTATGTTTATTTATATACGAATATATAAAAGAAATACACAATATTGATATATACATTTGCTTATCTACATCATATATATATTCATGTAATACACACATATATTTATATAACAGATATATAAATCTACATAAATTATTACACATCTGATGATTTTCAGATTCATAAGTCTACATCAGGAAAGGCACATGTTCGTGAGCTTACAAACGGCTATCATCTACTCGCATTCGCAGTGAAAGTGTATTTAGCACCTGCAAAAGTGCCACAAAAGGGTAATATGAGTATATAAGTATATACCAGCATATATACATGTGTGTGTGTCTGTATGATGTTTAAGGCTGGCTAGAAACTGTAACAATAAGAAACTCGGACATTATATATATACATAGATATATATAATACGGGTGTTATTATTTTCAGAAGTGCACGCAAACCTTCGAAACCAGTTAAACCAGAAGAAGCGACCTCTAAGATAGTAACCATTATTAGTTTCTTAATGATAATCAAGCTTAATTAATCAAAAAATAGATTATTTAATTCTTGAAGCTTCCACAGGGCTGGTTATGGAAGACACCCCTCACGCCGCATTCAAAACCATTGAAGAAAGCATGGACATTGAAACGAGAAGGATGGGCTAAGAGATGGTTTGTTAATATATATATATATATATATAATGGTCATATTTATAAAGTTTACATACATTTATAATATTGTTTATGCTAAATTACAGGTTCACCTTGAAAGGTTTATATTAAGCTACTACAGATTAAGCGACTCTTGTACTTTGCCTGAGTGGGAGGAGGCTAATGGAAAATCCCCAAGACAGTGCTTCAATGTAAGTATATACAAATTAGAATATATATATATATATATATATTATTAAACTTAAAACAATTATTTATATACACATGCACATATAGTATTTATTTCGTTATTTTATGGTAGTTATCTAGTCCGGACACAGAAATTCGCAATGCAGAATGGCATGACTTAAGCAAGGACACACGCAAGCCACCAGAAGGCTTTAAGATGCAAGATGAATCGGACTTTTTGAAATGCCTTATATTTATGGGCACAGAACAGGTAAACAGTTTTTTTAATTATATTATTATATATTTATATAATAAATAATAAACACACGTTATTCACATATATATGTATATATATTTCTCTTTAATAAGCTAGGGAAAGCTTTGTTTATTAGCGGAAAATTCTAAGGTTGCAGCTTCGTGGCTCTCTTTGTTTACTTATCGGAAAATGCAAGTAAGTTATTATTATTATAATTATTATTAAGACTTTGTTAACATTATTTATCTTTCAATTCTTCTGGTTTACCAGGTTCCTTATATGGATAAGAACCCAAGCTTCAACCTCCAACCGGATCCAAAGATACTAAGGTTCTCTCTCTCTCTCTCTCACACACACACACACACATACACACACGCACGCACGCACGCACGCACTTCTCTTATTTATAGGATACTGGAATGCCCGGAATCGGAATACTGGGATTTGAGTGGCTGCGAAAGTGTAGATTCGCTGTTTATGGGACTCTCACGCCTTCCAAGTTGTCCGGTACATACTTTATGTCCATATATATATATATATATATATATATATATAATATATATATATATATATATATATACATGTATATTACATATATTACACAAATGTAGTAGATAACATACATAAATATACACTTAGTATGTGTATATGTGTGTATTTGTGCGTGGATATTGGCTAATTAAATATTTATATTTTTAGAATGTCAGGGGCCTAAGTCTCGCGAGATGCAAACTTGATGAAGAAAAAATGTCAAAAATCCAAAACATATGGCTCTTATATGTCACGAAGTTCCTCTACAGCACCTGGACATTACTGTTAAGTAAAACACATTTATTTTATATAACTTATTTATTTATATTTTTATAATGATTAAGTATATGTATCACATGATTATATTCAGTGTGTGTATATATATATATATATAGTTCATTAAAAATGACATATTAGATTCTGTATATTATTTTAAATATATATGTATATATTAAGTTATATTATATTTACATTCACAACATATACCCACACACATACACATAAAACACATCTCAATGTTTGAATTTAAAATGTGAATTTAATATAGAAAATATGGATAAAGGAGCTATTCAGTGGCTGCGAGAGTTTATATATATATATATATAATTGGTATTTAATAATTTTACCTATTATTTAAGTTTATTAATATTATATTTGGTAATCAAAAAGCTATATTATATATTATTATATTGAAACTTAATACTTAATATAAATCATATTTATTTATTACAGGAGAATATGATTCCTACAAAGAGTGTAGCTGGATTTGGACTAGCAATTTCTGATAGTAACACACTTAAGGAATTAATTATAGATCACAATAATCTCTTTGACCGGGTATGTTTGATTAATTTTCTTTAAGTATATATGATTAATAAATTAAATACAATTAAGTTATCATTTAATTATAATTATTTCAACTAATATATAAATATTTTAGTTATATATTATGAACAGGGACTGGAGATACTTGCTAAGAGTATATGGGGCTTTTACTTGCATTATGTTTGGAGAAACTATCAGTTATTGATAACGGGATCACTGATAAAGTATGTACATCTCTCTCTCTCTCTCTCTCTCTCTCTCTCTCTCTCTCTCTCTCTCTCTCTTCTCTCTCTCTCTCTCTCTCTCTCTCTCTCTGTCTCTCTCTCTCTCTCTCTCTCTCTCTCTCTCTCTCTCTCTATATATATATATATATATATATATATATAATATCGTCTTAGTTAACTTAAAATTATACATTAGTTATTCATTTAAGTTCCATTATAATATTAGCTAATTTATTTAATTATGATTAAACTTGTACTTAACTTGTTTCAGGGTGTGAAAGCCTTAGCAGACGTATTGGGTAATGCAAGGCAACCAATTGCTCTTTCTACATTGTACCTTGGGGAGAATAACATATTTGACCAAGGAGCTGCAGTAAGATTTTATATAACTAAAAATTTAATTATTACATAATTATATATTTTACTTTTATAATATTAGTGATTTATATAGTGTAAATTTGTGCACTTCTTATTTTTATTTATTATTTTTCTATTATAGATAATGAATATATACAAGTTACTACCACACGTTACCCTGGACCTTGAATCCAGCATGGACCAGCTACGCCGGGTGGTTAAGGAAGAAAGTAAGTTTATCTTATGTATACACACACACACACACACACATACACACACACACACAATCTAGTACTGTATATTAAGTATTGTAGTACATATAAACTTGTTTTGGAAGAGTTGAGGATTTGTTATATTTATGTTTATAATTGATGACACATGGGAAAACAAAAGTTACAGTTAAATTTAGAAAATATGATGTTGCTGGCTGTAATTTGTCTTTTATTTTTGTTTATTTTTAAAATTAGAATTTTAAAGGTAATTTGCAATATATTTTAATGTGTTTGTGATAAATACATTAATTTTATTCTTTAATAAAATATTGTATAAAATTTAATTGGTTTTTTTTTTTAAAAGATGAAGGCACCGCAGCTAACTTAAAATCAAGTCGGAGAGCTTCAGGATTGTTAAGATAAGTTCCATGAGTCAATCTTATGAAAGAGATGATATAGAGATTATTATACTGAGTTTTATACGGATATTATTATAAGTATGAAATATTAAAGATATAATTAGTCTTTATTTTACTAATTTAATTAAGATTTATTTACAATATACTTTTAAATCGGTATATATTTTATATATTTTATTGATTAAGTGTTAATGATTATCAAGAATCTACCTTTTCATAATGTAAATTATCTAAGAGAAATACATTAAATCATGATTAAATTAAAATCAAATACAGGGGCATTATGAGATAATATTAATTTATAATATTAAATTAAAAAGAGTTTATTGAGAATATAACTTAATGATAGCTAAGAGTTGACAGGAAATTATTTATTCTATATAAGTTATCTCACTACAATTTATTCTATTTTTTAAATTCAAATTATACTTCATCGCATTTCAAATAAATAAATAAATAAACAGATCGGAAGTAAACCATAACGTGTACTCATTCGATTTGACTTTTTTGTTTAATTTATTAAGAAGGAATTGACACTAACGACAATCTTGTATTAAAATAGTTAAATCTTTATCATTTGTATGTAATAAAAACTTTAATATATTTCATGAGATTAAAACTTTAATATATTAGTATTTATAAAATATTATGTAAGATTTGACTTAAGCAACCTTATCAAGGCAGAGGAATCTACATATTTTGTCGTTCATAATATTCCTCTGTACGAGAATTAGGGCTCTTGTTGCTGTCTAGCAGAATGACGATCGAGAATGGCAGCAATGGCGCTACAGAAGTGATTCAACTGTGGACAGGTCCTCGATCGCTCAGTACTAGCCTCATGTATTCATTCGCTCAGGTATAATTCTTCCCAAGAATCCCATATTTCCCCCAGAAATCCCGATTTTCCATGGATTTCTCCTCAAACATCCCGATTTTCCCACCAATCCCAGTTTCTGCATAATCTATCCAAAATCTCGTTTTCCCCCCAAATCCCATGTTGAGAGATTTTGTATAAGAATGCAGCGAAATCCTCATTCTCCGCAAATCAATAGATTTTAGTGGTTTCTTCACCGCAAATCTCTTATGTCATTTTCTAACTTATATATATATATGCAGAGGATGATATTGAAGTACTGGATGAGCCTCTATATGCACACTATCTTCGTGTTACAGGTGCAGACAGGCCGTATCGTGAGGAGCTTCTAAGTCAAATGGTATATATATATATATATATATATATATATATATATATATATATAAAGCTACAACATTGAATATGTATTATATAGAGAAATGTATTAAGTAAATATGTTGGGATCTGTGAATTTTAATGTTATATATATAATAGCATGTGTATATGTGTATGTAGGTGTGAAGTATATATACATTGTAGTGGAACATTAAATCTGTAATATCTATCTATCTATATATATATATATATATATATAGAAGAGAGAGAGAGAGAGAGAGAGAGAGAGAGAGAGAGAGAGGGAAGACAATATGAACCTTGGGCATTGTGGAAAAGCTACTCAGAAGAAACATATTATATTATATTAAATATGTTTTTTTATTTCTACATATTATTTACTTCCTTATTTTCATGTAGGACTCTGATGGAAACAAAGTGGTGGATATGATATTTGGGCCGTGCAAGAAAAAAATACCGCTTTTGCAAGGTAACCTTTTCTAAATGTTTTTTCTTGTTTTGTGTCTCTCTCTCTATCTCTCTCTACACACACACAACACACGCACACGCACACATATATATTATGTGTTGTTGCAGCAAATGGCAAAATTCCGGACACCATGCCTGACAAATGATATACTAAAAGGCAAACATGTGATCCTCGTAAGGGATCCACTAGCAATGTTGGTGAGTTAACTTTCTATATACATGATGATGCCAAAGTTACATTATATATGCGCGTCTACTTATGTGTGTGTATAATGTACACGTACGTATACACAGGTTTTATGTGATAATATGCAGTTATACAATCTTTTAAACATTTTATAATCAAGTTATGAATTTATTTACTTAATTACTCTATTTATTTTAAAACAGCCATCATTTGATGATGTTGTCCCAGCTACACTGAAAGAGCTACAGTGGTCCTCACTTGTAAACATATACAGTGACCTTCAAAGCCTGGGAAAATTCCTCCTGTAGTTGATGCTTCAGATTTACAAAAGAATCCCGAGGTATGTATACATAGACACGGAGTGTTGTCCATGTTTTGTACTGTGTATATACGCTTACGGGTGTATATGAACCGTATTAGGGCGTTTTACGGGCTTTATGTGCTGCGTTGGATATGGAATTTCAACCCAGTATGCTCAAGTAATTAGATATTTAATATTCTATTTATACATTTTAAAGATATTAAAAATCTCTATTAGATGGCAAGAGGGTCCTAAACCAGAAGACGGTATGTGGGCACCATGGTGGTATACTTCGGTTCATAAATCAACCGGATTCTCTCCACTCCCTCTTTACCCACGCAAGGTTCATATTATGCACACACACCGATGTGTATGTATACATTTGACACTATATATACACATACATCTAATCTAAACAAATATACTATACTTTAGAGCTTACCTCTTATATGAATTTGATGTAGAAATGAGAGTAGACCGCATAGAGAGCTTCGTAAATGCAGTAAGTGGACTGTTCTGTGAGACTCACACACATATACATATTTATAATATAGTATTAGTAAATACATATGCACATACATACAGACACACACACACACATATATATATATACATATATATATGAATGTATGTATATGCCTATATGTATATATGTATGTGCATATGTATTTACCAATACTATTTATTTCAGCCTTTTCCAAACAGCTATACACTATATTGGAGGAATGCAGGCCATGTTATAAGATGCTAAAACGCCATGCACTACAACCTGCGGCACCTGCGTTACCTCCATTACCTGTTCCTGCTAATGAGCATATATTTGTGTGGGTGGTAATGAGCTTGTTCTCGCGAAGAAGCCAAGGTACTCATATTAGTAATTATAAATATTATAAACAAATTAACTATGTTTAACTATAATATGTATTTTGGTTTCAGGTTTCTGTGTTTGATTCTATAGTGCAAGGTGGAGATGGTGTATGGGAAGGACTTCGTATTTACAAAGGGAAGGTCTTCAAGTTAGATGCACATCTTGACAGGTGTGTGTGTGCGTGCGCTTACACGTGTGTGTGTATATATATATATATACACACACACATGTCCAGTAAGTTATACAATAATTACCTGTGGCTGATTAACAACTCTGTGCAGGCTGTTTGACTCCAAAGCGATGGCCTTCACTAACGTTCCAAGCCGTGACTTGTAAGTGAAAGACATACACAATGTGTATATTTTGTATATGTCACACACACACACACACACACACACACACACACACACACACACACACAACATATCATATATATATATATAGATATATATATATAGAGAGAGAGAGAGAGAGAGAGAGAGAGAGAGAGATGTATGTGTACACTGTATCTGGTATCTTGTAATGGAGTGGTGTTAAACAGAAACAAGCAATATTCTCAACACTCATCATAAACGGAATGTTTGACAACGCTCATATCCGTCTTACACTCACTAGAGGAATGAAGGTGCGTCTGTATACATATATGCACACACACATATGCATATGCGAGTCATATATATATCCTAAGATTATGCAGTTCTGATATTTATGTCTATAGGTTACATCTGGAATGAGTCCTGCATTTAACTTGTATGGATGTACACTTTTAGGTCAGAATCTTAATGAATTAAAATATAATATATTAACAAAACAGTTTAATGTGATATATTTAAAGACCACGCATTAATGTCAAGCATTAACAGTTGTTGCGGAATGGAAGCCACCTGTGTATGATATAATGGAGGTATTCGACTAATCACAGCATCCACACGTCGAAACTCTCCCAATGTAAGTGTATATATATATATATATATAAGAAAAGAGTTTTAACTAATAGCGATTTACAGTGCTGGACTCCAAAATTCACCATAACAAACCTCATCAACAATATACTCGCTAAGGTATTAAAGATATATAAGTTATATATGTGTGTGTGTGTGTGTGTGTGTGACGCACATGCATATATATATATATATATATAGGTTTGAGGGTAATACTGCTGGGGCTGATGATGCCATAATGCTCGACTGTGATGGGTTTGTGTCCGAGACAAATGCAACCAACATTGTAAGTCGAATGCATATTCAGCAGTGTGTGTGCATGTGAGTGTCATATTTGACTTTCTTGCAGTTTATGGTAAAAAAGGCCGTATTTTGACACCCTCAGCTGATTATTGTCTACCAGGAATCACTCGTGAAACAGTAAGCTTTATTGTGATTACACTAGTGACTAAATTGTACTTAACTAAGGTTTACTAATTAAATATATTATACTCTAAAAATATATTTTTTAAGAAATAGTGTGTGTGTTCATAACTGCCAGGTGATTGAGCTGGTGAAAAAAGAGCATTCCTTTAATTGAAAGCGTATTTTCATTAACAGAATTTCACACGGCTGCGAGGTTAATTGAAAATATATAGGTTATTTACGTACACATATACGTATATAACCTATATACCCACCATATGCACCCACACTTACAAGTTTTGGTTTTACATAGGTCTGGACAAACAGGCACTATGGGGGAGCTCACACCGGTACGTTATATATATTGAGCAATTATTACTGCACGCGCGCGCGCACACACACACAATGCCATGTTAATCTAGTAAACTAATTTAAAAATTAATGCTAAAAGTATAAACATGCTTACTTGTTGAAATGCAGGTCCTGGAGATAGACGGCAGATGCATCGGCAACCCAAAAGCAGTCGGTCTATAACGAGACAAATCCAAGCTGCATATAAAAAACTCACAGACACCGAAGGAGAAACTATCCCATGTAAGTCCTGAACCACATGTACTGTACTGTACTGTACTGTATGACTCTGCTGCTTAAAGGGCCACTCCTCGGTGACTCTACTTAATATGTATAGCAGCCTGTGTAAAAATATAAGAACATCACGCCAGTGTGATGCCTTTGCATGTCATGTATACACCTGATTACAAAACACAACTTTCAAACGCATTATATATATATATATATATATATATTAATAATTCTAGATGCATGTATAATGCATAAATATAAATGAATGTATACCAAAAAGAAAAGCGTACAGCTAAAAACAAAAACCCATAAATAAGGAGTGAAAAACTTGTATAATCAAAATCTAGAAAAACTCTCTCTCTCTCTCTCTCACACACACACACACACACACACGCAGAGAGACACACAGTACAATGAATCAGGAAAGAACAAATAATCGGTAAGATGTCTCTGTATATTAAGTATATGATATAAATGTACATATTAGAAATGACGTATGTAGGCAAGGTAAGGCAGACATCTCTCTATATAATGCATGAGAGAGAGAGTTCCAATGCATAAACCATCAAACATAAAAAGAGCAAACCTAAAAAAAGTAATCGTATATTATATATATAGACACGCACACAGCGAATACTAGAAGCTGCAGTGATCTATCTGTCTCTATCTATATATATATACTAATGTTTCATTGTTTATGCATAATCTGTTGTACGCTCTAATACACACACACACACCAGTATGTGGTGTGTAGTGTGTGTGTCAGTGTATACATACACCCACACACACATATATATTAAGTATGAAAAAGGACAAAATTGCTATTATAAGAGTAGTTTACATACCGAAAGTGAGGCAAATGTCAAATATGATACCGTATACCGTTTTATGTATATATTTTTCAGGTCATGGACGTTTGTATTTGGAAGATTCTTGGTGAAACCAAGATTCTACTGTATTTTTTTAATGCATAATCTGTTGTACGCTCTAATACACACACACACACACACCAGTGTGTGTATGTGGTGTGTAGGTGTGTGTCTTAGCGTTTATAAAGTCTTCAACTAACAACAAGAACAGAAAATGCAACGTAGAAAAATATAAATATTTTGCTCATATAAAATTTCTAACCAAGCGGAAAACTAAAATATAGCGGTTTAATCTTATTTATATACATATCAATGCATATGACGTGTCAACTTTTACTAGGTAAATAAAGCTAAATAAGAGCATATGCATACCTATGCTGTAGAACACACTCACGATTCGAACCCCGGACTGTCGAATTTGATACCAATAGTCCTCACTTACTATCACCAAACGTGTTATTTTCGAAGTCCTCAAGCTCCTTACTAAAGTCCTGGTACTCCGGTTTCACCCTTCGTACAGGTACCGTCACCGAGTATACCGTACCGAGGTCCGGATCCGCCAATACATTTAATTGAACCTTCTCTCGGACTCAATCTACAAAGAATATACAAAGAAGATTTCAGTATACACATACATATGTCTGATGTATATTGTAAGTATATATATAACACATGTATATATTCTCTTACAATGTTTCAACAGTGCATATAAAGAATCAGCAAACATATACAATGTATATTGCATATACACCATACACATTTTAAGGCATCATGTATAATGCATATATAGAAAAATTTACGACATAAATAGAATATATACAGCTCATACGTATATATGAACGTTTTGAATTGAAACTATATATATCGTACATATGATACACGAAAACATAACATATCTACATTATATAATGTATTAAATGTGTATATTCTGACAGTTATATTTAGCACAGCATATGTATTGCTTTGTGAATACAAATTATATTTCTAATATTGCATTATTTTATGTACGAGACACACACACACACACATACCTCCACGAAGTCCTGAAGAGCTCCGACAATGTTATCAACTATCTTCTTCTTAGCATCGTCAGTGATAGAGCACCGATCCGAAATGAGTATCATCTTCAACCTCTGCTTAGCAATCTCCGCATTAGAAACAGACGGTTTCCCCGCTTCAGACGTCAGAGACGAAGAAGGGAACAAAATCTCCCAAGCATGTGCTAAGCGTTCTAGAAAACCCATCCTCTCATCTTCACTCTGCGGCTGCTTGGATAAATCCTTTAGTGTGCAAAGCACTGGCTGCATGCTCTTTGAAACCAAGCGCCCGTTCTTGTGCCTGATAGATCTTCCTGATGAAAATGTCGCATACTTTCGTGATTTCTACACATAATGGAGTGATTTAGTATTCCTTGTGTGAGTAATATATGAGTAACATAATCCATAATGAAGCTTCTCATCTTATAGCATAGCATGTAAACACCTTTCTCTCTCTCTCAACAGCGATTTCTCATTTTTATGCAGCGGTTTTGCAAATTGATTGAGAGTTCTAGTTTGTTTTTGATGGATTTTCGCACTCTCTATAGGGACTAGAGGGGATTCTAGCCTGTTTTGCGATTTCAACCAGAGATCTGGTGATCCTACCTCGCCACGAAAAATGCGGACAGATTTAGAGGAGAGATTGGAAGGAATTTATCTTGTTTTTGATAGATTTTACCTCGGAGAAGCTGAAGACGCAGCTACAACTCCATGTCGGCGTCGCTCCGGCGTGTGCAGTCCATGCCGCTCCAAGCATCGTCGCCATGATGAGATAGAACCCTAATAGGGCAAAATTAAAATAAAACATGGATAATGTTTTTGAATGTATGCTTTTAAATTATATAAAACTTAATATATACCTAATTAAATTTAACAAATAAGATATTACAAGGAATATACTCTAGCATCTTAGAAGTATATTATAAATTAAGGTAACTTACCCTAATACGGTGAGATGGGTCTTTCTGTGCGCTATGGATGTGTGTTTCCACGCAAAGAGTTCCTGTCAGTTATGAAGGGCGTGTATGAATCACAGCACGGGAAGAAGAAGCCATATGTTTCCGAGGAAAAGTCAGATGATGATCGTGAGGCAGTATTTCGTGACTTGATTTGGAAACGCAATTATGGTTTGAAACGCAAATTTGAGAAGGCTCCCGAGGAGCAATTCCTTGAGGATTGTGGGTTAGACCTGGGAGACACTTGGCGTTGCTCATCTTACAGGGAAGCCAACCAGGCCGAAAGATGACAAGGAAAACGATGGAGAGACAACAGAAAAAGAAACAATGAGATACCTCTTGGCTGAGGACTCTGTGGATAGTTACACTGGGACGACGACGCGGAGGATGTGTACGTCTACCTGAGCAACCGGGACACAGTATAGGATACAAGGGAGGAGATTTTGTGGTGCTTGACAAGGAAGTGTTTCAGGTGAGTGACGAGGATGTTGAGTATCTAAACAAGGAGCTGGCCAGAGTGGGCTTACTGGGCAAGGAGACTGAGCGAGGTTGGCTGTTTAAATCTTCTACGTGAATTAATAAGCAAATTTTATTCGTTGATTATGAGAACTTAAGCTATATTAAAACATGTTCTGAATATATTTTAAACATGGGTGTGCACAATCACTTATTAAAAGTGTTTTTAAATATATTTAAGTTGTACATTTTGTTTATTTAATTAAATAAACAAACAAAATATATTATAATATATTTTTTCAGAGTAAATACAAAGGTATATTTTTATAATCCTATAATCGATTATAAAAGAGAAGTACACACACATATATATAAACACAAATTTATTGTAGTACTAGAATATACCATAGTTAACTTTTGTATTTTTACAATATTAAAATTTTAAGTAATTATTTAAAATTTGTATAACACACAGTAAATGTAGTAACCAAATAATAATTAATGATTGAAGACAAAGAAAACCATGTTGGTATTCATTTAGTCGTATGGCTTGATGTTACACGTGGAAGCATTGTACTGACAATTGATTAATTAACTGTATATGTCTATGAAAATTGTAAACATTAGAGCATTAACATAAGAATGCATAGTTTAGCTCTACTTTTGTAATATTTTCAAACATATTTTGTATTTCTGAACAAAATAAATAACTATATAACATGAAGAAATTATGTGTCTTTTTGATATATGTGTGTGTGTGTGTGGATATGTATGTGCGTGTGTTATATGTATATGCTTACATCTTCTTCCATTTGCGAGCATTTTTCTTAAGCAGATGTATGTGTGATGAAGAATACTCTTTGGCACTTATACTAATGACAATTCCGTGTGCTCAAGTAATAAATTGTTGACAATACTCAGTCTTCCAAGTCACAATTATGTTTGGAGTTTAATCTGTCCCCAAGCCCAGAACATAAAAGCTATCATGTAAGTGTTATATATATATATATATATATAGAGAGAGAGAGAGAGAGAGAAGAGAGAGAGAGAGAGAGAGAGGAGAGAGAGAGAAACTATATGCCTTTTGTTTTATACAGATATACTTATATATCTGTATATTCTAATCTGCTTATAAATCTTTACATATTTCAACACTGTTTCTATTGAAAATCAGAGAAAAAAATAAATATAATATGTATGTGCGTATGTGTATTTGTGCCAGACCTAAATCAAAGTTTAAGGGTTTATGATACAAATATATATATATATATATATAACATTCTTCATTTTGGAAATTATTTTTGAGTATATATATATATATTCGTGGATATACTCGAAAAGTATGTGCACTATGATAATGAGTGCTATCTTAATACGTGAACCTCAATATGATTATAAAATTTTATAAAGTTTAAAATAAGAAAAAGAAACTTTGTGTTTTAAAATATTTTAGAAAGGGAACAATATATTTTAAAATGAAAATAAACACAACTAACATTTTACTATTTAAATTAAATATTGTTCATATAAAAATTCAGACCCTAACTTTAATACAAACTTTGTTTGGAATTTCCTATTTTTTAATTATTTTTTGTATTTCTTTTGAATCTCTAAGTCATGCTTTCATATATAACTCCAATTGTTTTGGCGTTCTTATTCACCTTAATGGTTGATTATGGAGCTTTTGTTTCTTCTTGAAAACTATTTAATACATGCAACCTTGAGAAATATTTAGTACATGTAACTTTTTTCAATTTTCTAAGTGATGGAGCATTAAAGTAACTTTCAATGTTATACGAATTAATTATTTTAAATCTTATAATAATTCAAACCCTTGAAATCCAAAAGCTCGAATTACCTTAAACTTATTAAGTTTGATCACATCTTCTTTCAATGAAAAACTCTAACTCAATGTTTTGAATCATGCCTTGTCTTTTTTCATGAATTTGGTCTTGGCTTATTTTGTATTGGAATGGTGACTAGTACCCACACTATATTGTCAATCCAATCGATAAGCCTCAAAATGTTTCCTTAGAGTTCATTAAAGACTTCCATCATTATTTTTGCCAACCAAATTGTGGCCTAACTTGGAAGGTTAAGGCGCTGCTTCTAGTGCATCATTGGACCTCTAAGACAACCCTCTCTATTTTACTTACTTAGAGAATATACTTGAACTATTTTAGTAAGGTTGGACACACCTTGTACCCACATACATTAACTTAGACAAGAGGAACCACATTTGGACATATATAATTTTTTACAATGACTCATTGAGCAAGTATTCCTCAAACAGGATTCAAAAGTAATAAAGTATTTGAAGAGCTTAGAACTAGCTAAATAAGTTTTAACTTCATAGAATACTCCATAACTTTAAAATGTTTTATTGACTGCATAAAATATAACAAATGTAAAAGTATTAACTTAGTACCACATGTGAGGCTTGCCAGATGCCAACTTTGAAATCTTTCATTGTAAACCGACTAAAAATTTAGTAAAAGAACATGTGCTAAAAACCTGTCAAAATTTTAAGTCGAAGGGCCAATACATAACAACACGGGACTACTAGTGTCAACACTATGCATGAAATAATGTTAAGTCTTTTAAGAGTTTTACTTCAAGTCCCTAAAAATGATTATCCCACTAACCTTAGAGGATAACCTAAGTAAACTTAAGGATCCTGCCTTAACTCCAATAAGAAGATATGTCTCACACATGCCTTATAAATATAACTAAGGTATTGTCACTTACCTCTTGTGGAATCACTCTCATTTGGGAGTACGACCCCTTTAGGGGAACCCTGACTCATGACTAACTCTTAAGGGCTTGTGAGGCCAAGTTATACTTTAGTCCCATAGTTAATACTTAGAATCAACACAAGTGTGTACCTAAGATGGTCGTGCCAAATAAACCCCTAAGGCTAGGTTTAGAGAACTCTTAACATGTGACCATGCTAGTGCCTCATGACATGGCTCATGCTAATAAACTTAGGCTATTCAACTCCTAAACATGTTCACACACCCCTAGGAAGAATGCCCGTAGCCAAGCGCATTTGTTAACACACATAGTTATGAGATTTAACCTTTCTTGAGAGGATGCTCAAGGCTCAACACCTTGATATAAGCATAAGCATGCATGCTTATTAAAATATCCAACCCCTCAACATTAAAATTTATGATACAACCTTAAAGGGTGTGCCTCAGGCATTGTATTATGTGTCATCTAACTTAGTGTCACATCTTTATGTGACACTGTTTTTTAAGATGTGAGCTATTTTGCCATAACCCCTTAGATACACTTAGTGTAGATGCCAACTCTAAAACTCCTTTATGAACCCTTATAAACATGGTAAAGTTAATATATTAACCAAGATTCCACTCCACACCCACATTTAAAGGATACAAGTGAACTGTTTAAATATGAGTGTAGGTTTTAGTTTGATGTGAAGAAAGAGGCTAAAGACAAGCCTCACACCTAACTTAACAAAATATGTACTCCAACAAAACCTCTTAGGCGTGTAATTCGCCACCATAAGGTTAAATGACCTCAAAGGTGGACCTCTATCATTTGGAAGTTGAGGTAACATAATAAAGGATTGTGCCTTGACGACACAAGTTAGATCTTGTATCGGTAAAAGAATAATAAGTTTAATTATGAACCCATGAACTTTCATTACATATATTCTACATTATTAATGTGATAGAGGACCCCCACGGCCCCCTCGCTATTTTCCTAATTGCTTAAGTTGGTTGGCACAAAGTCTTGTTCCTAGAGTCAATTGCATGGTGAGTTTAACTTAACCATCTGTCTTAATCTAAGGGGTTTAGGGCAAGGCAACCATAGGTGTTTCTAGTTATATCCCACATGCTAAATTCACTAACTAGAATGTTAAAACGAGGGGAGAGTTTTCTAGATAGAAGTGTTAGGTTTACTCAAAGTTTCTTGTAAATATTTAATGACACCTAATCGAATAATCACATATACCTAAGTGCACTAAACGGGCTTGTTTCTTTAACACTCATGGATCATTTACATAATTCAGTAGATAATAAAAATCAACTCCAAAGTAAAAATAAAGATCGTAAAAAAACTATGACAAAACCCGTTTACTTATAACTCACATTTTTAATTGGTTAGGAACATGAACAATACTCACACTGTGATCAAAATGCATATCTTGTTTAGTTACAAGTGTCATTCATAACTTACATGGATGAGGTAATTGAAACAAAGCCTCAACCATTAAGTTGTGAAATATGTTCTTAGATATGGCCTTGTAATGACTAGTTATTAAGTAAATGGAGTTAATTAACTCCCTAAAAGCAATGTATTTATTATTGTAGTGCAAATTCACCGATGATAAGGGCATGCTAACTCTTAAGGTATGAGCACAAAAGATGTACCTTGACAACACAAGTTGAGCAACACAAAACTGACAACACAAGTTGGGCTTATATCGATCTAGAGGAAATAAATTCTCTCTTAAATCGCTAATTTGTCACCACATATACTTAACTTATTCTGTTGATGCACCCCGATCTTGCTTATCTATTAAGCAGAGGTAACTAGCACAAAAGTGCCAATCCCTTTTGCCGAAGTGAGTTTAACCCAAAACCCCTCAGCCAACGTGGCATTCTGACGAGCTAAACTTAACTCAACTTCATTAATATTAATTTTTATGCAACTTCGTTTCTACATTTTTACAGATATATTTATATTTATACACATACAATTGTGAGTGTATGATATATACATCTATACATGTGTATATATAGAGTTATACATACATAGATGTGTGTTTGTAAATAAGAAACCAATCACGTAAGAGAAGAAAATTGTATATTTCAGGTTACCTTAAACTTTTTGTGTTGAAAGTTAGTTTAAGCTTTATTAAATGTGAGATAAAAATATTTTAAACTTTTCACTTATATTTTTAGTTTGACTAAGAGTTTTATTTAAATAAACTTTGTTGCACATACAGATGGTTTTTAACATTTTTTAACGTTAAAAATCATTTAAAAACGTTTTTTAATGTTTTTAACATGAAATGAAAATATATCTAACATTTATTAACTTTAATTATTTAAACATTATTATTATTATTATTTATGTGAACTGTTAAATGCCGTTAAAATATTAAGGACCCATCCAACCCATAGCATGCACATCCCCATGTTGTTTGAGGTTGTGTGAATATATATATATATATATATATAATTGTTGTACAGGGAAGTATGACATACGCATTATGTCAAGTTGAGAGCCTGACTAATATAAATTATTTAGTTAAATTATGTATATGTCCATGATACGATATACACATCTGTAAATTAATATACATGTATAAGATTAAATAAGAAACGAGTTAAACACATATTATTTATCTAGGTTCTTTTTTGTTTGTTTGCAAAAGTCATTAAAACATTATTCATATTAATTATATTAATTATTTAAATTTATTTCAGGTGAAAATAGTATAATGAATGTTGTACGTTTCAAATATTTGTTTTACTTCAATGGGATCGTCGGCCTGTTGTTTTATTTAAAATAATATTTAATTTATCTCAAATTAAATAAAATAATTTTTTAAATTATCTCAGGTTTGTCTTTTAAATTATTATATATTTATTTTTTAAACAATGAAGTTGATTGTTACATACGATTTTATATATTGCATACACATGCTCTGCTTTTTAGGGTTCTCCATTTTGAAATGCGCTTGTTGTTGGACATTTTTTTAGGGCTCTTCCGGAGGATGTTCCTGCAGACGCCTAGCTGGGCGGAGGGGTTTGCTGCTGCGGCATCGACATCTTCTAATCCGCCAGCAGTCGCATCGATCCAATGTGTGCATGTGTGCGTGTGTGTGTGGCGCATGTGTGTGTGTGTGTGATTTGGGGTTTGCAGCGAAATCTCATGGATCGAGCGTGGCTGCGGAGCTTGTCAAGTCGCTTTTGTTGCAGAGGCAAATGAGAGAAGTCTCGTTGCGGCTCAAGGAAGCTCTTCGTGATGTGAAGGCAGAGTTCTCATTTGCAAGGGTGAAAGGTATATTTACATAGATATACACACACTTCAACCACTTATAGAAAATATGAATTGTAAGCTATAATACATAAATCATAGTAATGCATTTGCGCACCCCACAGACATACTGTCTGTATATCGTGTAAAAATAGAGGTTGTGATGTATAACGTTATCTACGTCTATGCACATCGTATATAATCAGAAACAGAAACTTTGTGTTGATATATGCTGATATGTGTATGACAATATATTGTGTTTGTAGTGCATATCATAGTGTCCTGAGTCTATAGGGTATTTGTATATTGTGTCAACAATATCGTCTACTTTATATTTCTTTTATCATGAGTATGTATATAACAATTTTTACTATTGAGTAAAGCATGGTGTTTGCTTAGGTCTTCGCCGGTTACTGTCATTCCTCACCAATGTAGCAGCTTCTGAGAGAGGCGTGGAGATGTTCAGGGAGAGCCAAAGCTTTCAAGAGCTACAAGGTGTGTGTGTGTGTGTGTGTGTGCGCGAGATTTTCAATCATATATTGAATAATTTTCGGGGTAATATTACACATGTATATACTGATGATGTTGATAGTAATCAGATGTTGTTCATTCATAACGTATGTACGATCTATTACACACACAGAGAGATATGTGTGTGTGTGTGTATGTATGTATGTATGTAAAATGTTATGCAGTGATACCGGCACTATTCAAGCACACATTGGCACCACAAAAGTCACCAGCGAGTGTACCATCTGTCTCGTATTTCTCTGAAGAACCCGCTGAAGTTGCGAACCCCCCTACACCTGCTGAGATTGTTCTTGCTCTCCGTGTTCTTGAAGGATGCTGCCTCATTGACAACAGTAGCAAAGCTGCCGCTGCACAACACATGGCTGTCAAGGTAAATGCACACACATACACATATCATTGTAACATACATATAAGTATTATGCATAGTGAAACATTTATACCCTATTTTTTTATGCTTTATAATACTCCTATAGCTAGTTAGCTTTACTATAGTCTCTCTCTCTCTCTCACACACACACACTCACACATTGTTTTGTGTTCGCAATCCAGGAGCTTCTTGATTTATTATCAGCGACAGGATTGCCAGAGCGATCCGCTTGCCTTGATGCACTCTTGGCCTTGATGCTAGATTCTCCTGCAAATCAAAAGGTCTTCGAACGTGTGTGTGTGTGTGTGTGCGTGTGCATGCGTCCGTAGATTCTTGCATGCTTCATATGCCCATGCATATATGTATGTGTATATGTATGCATGTCTGTGTATTTATTCATTAGTATAGTGAATTTCAGGAGTTCGAATACTGCCGGGGAGTTCAAAAAGTCTCCGATTCAATAAAGAATCGTCACGTAGATATTTCACTCAGGTACATACATTTATACAGAGTTATAATTATTTATGTATGGGACGTATACAAGTGCACAGTTTGTTTATTTTCCAGCTGAAGAAGTAACACGTCAATACATCTCTCTGTTTTTTTCTGTTTGCCATTTGCATACATATAACTCATACAAGTTATGCACACAGATGCCTATGTATTCAGTTATAACATATTGCATGATTTTTGAAAAGACGGCATATTCGCTGCTTGTAGTGGAATATGCATGTTATAGTTCCTGGAATATCCAGGTACACGTTTCTGAGCATGCATACAGTAAAATTATATATATACTTCACATTTATAGAGCAAAGATTATCTACTCAAGTGTTATGTAGGTTATTATAGATATTGCATATATATATATATAGGTTATGTGCATAGAGAGAGAGAGAGAGAGAGAGAGAGAACTTGCACAACTATATAATATGACTAATATAATTTTTGGTGTTTTTATTTACAGATCAAAATGCTGCGAATTTCTGCTGTTACTTGTTGGCGAGGTTATACCAAAGACGGAGAATATACATGAGCAGGTTAAGGCATGTTTAGGTACAGAATGTACTGTGATACTGTTAGATGTGTATTCAAATTTAGACCCTGCTTTTAGTGACCCTGAGAGAAAAAGCGGTCACTTAAATCCCTTGCCGATAAAATATTGAACTTGGTAGATAGTTGATTTTATAATGGTTTTGTAATATATTTATGATTTACTTATGAAGATATTTATTTTGCTGTGTGTGTGTGTGTGTGTGTGTGAGAGAGAGAGAGAGAGAGTAAGAGAGTAGCAAGATTCTCCAAGAGAAACAATATTGTGTTTTAGTTGGCTTTATATATATATATAGAGAGAGAGAGTCTTATGTAAAGGGTTAAAAGCTTTCATAGAAAGAATTTTTAAATATAAAGTTATAAATATTTGAGGTAATTCTGTATGATATACATTAAAATTCTTTTGAAAAAAGAATATAAGTGTTATATATTTAGGCCTAGTTCCACTACGGGTGATTATTTGTAATCAGAGAAAGTGGAAATTGTATGGTTAAATTTAATGATGTGATGCTGAGTTGGTGCTGATGTGAATTAAATTATATAACATTTTAAACCACACCCATAGAATTAGGATCTTGTGCTATCGAACCTTTTTGATAAACTAACTTTAATCTCATGTGGTGATGTAAAAGAACACGACCTTGAAGGCTTGTCTTATAATAATTTAATCATAACATTGCGAGAAACTGCGAGAGCCTACCAAAAGGGTGTAATTGTGAGCGTTCAACTTGCAATTCTCACATATGCATCATTTGTGACTATATTTAGTGACCCATATTTCCTAGCTATAACAGATACATGGAGTACCAAATAAAAAGGAGAAATGAGATACTTGTTGATGCATGTCTCATTGTTTGTTTGGGCATAGGGTAAGTAATTATTTTTCTAGTTTTAACACAAAGTGAAATAATATATGTAGCTTTCCTAATTGATGGTGTATATAATTTTCATTTTTATTATTAATAAACATAGTTATTTATTTGAGCATAAGGTAAGTAATCATTCATTTGGTTTTGAATCATATACTTGAAAATAAATTCATGTAGTGTTAAATATGATTAACATCTTATGTAAAGGTGGTGTGCCCTATATCGACAGACAAGAGATTTAATGCATGCATTTAAAAAATTAAAGTCACACGAAGCCTTGATGGCATATCCATGTTCAATAGTTGAAAGATGCAAAGGTTTTTGACAGCTGTATTTTTCGTATATCCATGCCTTTAAATATTAGAGAGGATTTTTATATCTTCAAAGAATTAGGAAGTCTTTAAATTCCTAGATAGAATTTTGATTTAAGGTAAAGGATAAAGTGTTGCACATAGAAAACATACATTATTTCTGCACTATAGTTTTCTCTCAGCTTTGTAATGTCTAAATAGACAAAGCAAAGTAAGCAAAGTTGGGGTGTTGACTTTCCATTTTCGTGAATGAGATTCTCAACAAGTTAATTGAGAGTCTCGAGGTGGAAATAAATAAAAAAGAGGCAACAACAACATGTTTAAGGGATGTCCTTTAGAATTAAAGATAGAAGATTCAGGAGAAGTTCAAGGTGATTAACCAACAAAAAGTGCAAATCTCCAAGTTGCATGAGGAGGTCGATGAGCAAAACAATCAAATAAGGTAGTTGGTGGAGAAAGGTGATGGACCTTGAAAGGCATATCCAACATGAATGACAATTAAAAGAGATGGTTGAGCAATTAAAGAGGGCTATGTGAATTCTAAGTGATGAGGTAGAGCGGCTAAGGTAATAAAGTTTGATTGTTGTTTTTGTTGTAGAATAGTATTGTATTGTGGTTGTTGGTTTTTATTTGTCATATAGATAAATACATATGCAAACCTTTATATATGTTCCTCTTTGATTATTTAATGTTGTGAAATTTTATTTAGAGAGGGTGAGGATGTGCTAATTTAATCAATTGGCATATGTTTTCCCATTAGTTTTGACGATTATGAATTCAAGAGTATGTCATTGCAAACACATAAACAATGTAGATAGATGAGTTGGGTAGTCAACATAGCAAGGTTAGTTGAGTGGGGAAGATATAGATGGTTTTGTGAGATTAATCTTTTTAAGAATCCTTCAAAGGCAAGAACATGCATGGCCTCTTGTTCGAAAGGTTCTAATTCCTGCCTTTCGAACAAGAATTCTTGTTCTTATCTACAAAGGTCCAAGGAGGATGAAAAAAGATCGATGGGATTAA
>PUQB01000350.1:71338-133136 GCA_003024785.1 Selaginella tamariscina
TAGGAACGAGACAAGGAGAGAACAAGAAATAAGGAGTAAGACAAGAACAAGAACAAGACAAGACAAGATTGATCATAGTAAGATTGGTGTTGATAGTAACTGATTGTACAACAATTAAGTCGGAGCTTTTATGCTCACAACTCCAAACTAATCTGGTCATGAGTCTAATCTAGTCATGAGCTAAGAATAGTGACCCTTATCCTCTAGGCATATCATGTAGCATATCCTATAGGCATATCCTGTAGGAATATTTTATAGGTATATCCTGTAGGAATATTTTATAGGTATTCCTGTAGGAATATCCTGCATGCATATCCTATAGGTATATCCTGTAACATCTTGTAACTCGTATCCTGCACCCTATATCCTGTATCCGGAATCCTGCATCCTGTATCGGGTTGTGACAATGAGCTCCTCTTTTATAATCCTTGATGAAGCCATTTACTTTCTAAAAGGGATGGTAAGTGTTATGGTTCTTACTTAGTAAAGTCACTTAACTTAAGTAGATTAAGATTACTTGATTAAGTATGTCATAATTTTTAATGTGACTCAACTCTTTATTTTGGAGGTCGATTGTTATCACTTATTGTACTATGTTGATAAGTTATAGATGTAGTAGGAAACATGTCTACTTAATGCAGTTGGGCATATGGTGATGGTTTGATAGAATGTCATTAAGTATTTGTAGGTGTCAAGCCACGATCCAGGAATCAGGAAGAGAACAGGATTCCAAGGACATGAAGGCTTGACTCAGGAACAGGACCGAGAGCAGGACAGGAACTAGGAATAGGAACAGGACGGATCTAGGAGCAAGACAGGATCAGAATAGGATCCGGGAGCAAGACAGGAAAGCACAGGATAGGATCCGGGAGCAAGACAAGAACAGGACAGGATCCCGGAGCAGGACAGGATCCAGGAACAGGACAGGAAATAGGAGCGAGACAGGAACAGGACAGGAAACAAGACAAGAACAAGACAAAACAAGATTGATCGTAGTAAGACTGGTGTGATAGTAACTGATTGTACAACAATTAGGTCGGAGCTTTTATGCTCACAACTCCAAGAACTAATCTAGGCATGCATGCAAAAGTGGTTGCATGCATGCAAAAGTGATTGCATGCATGCAGAGGCTAAGATGAGCCACATGTCCCTTATCCTCTAGGCATATCCTGTGGGAATATCCTGCAATCGAATCCTGTGTCCGGAATCCTAGTAGGAATATCCTGTAGGAAATCCTGCAACCCATATCCTGTATCCGGAATCCTGTAGGAAAGTCCTGCAACCCATGTCCTTTTTCCGGAATCCTGTATTCTGTATCGGGTCGTGACAGTAGGAAACTATATGCAAAGCTAGAACTTACCATTTAAAATTAGAAATTCCCTTAAGGTTCCCCTCCCCCTTGATTTAAAAGGAGGAATTAGGTTAAAGTAACTTATCTTATTAACAAAAGGGCTAGCATTTGTACTAGCTCACTTATACAAACAGGAAAAGAAGGAAGTGATAAGATAGAGTATACATAATTGAGCTCATTATTCTTTTACTGGTGCAAGCTTTAATTTGTGTCATCAAAACACAATTCTTTTTTGTGCTACCTTAACTTCCAAATAATAAAGATATGTCCCACCTTTAGGGTAGTCTACCCTTAATATTGGTAAATCTATGCTTAGTAGGTCTTATCAAACTACATGTTCCAAGTTTAAAGGTTAAAGCATGTTTTCAATCTCCTTCTCCACGTCAAGTTAAGAGTAACACTTGCAATTAAGTATAGTACATTTGTGTCTTTATTTAATTGTGAGTGTGGGATCTTAGTTGATAGGTTCTCTTTACCAAGTTCTTAATAATTCACAAAGGGGTTTTAAATGTAACATATGTGAGTCACATTTGTGACACCAGATGTAACCCTTGAATTTGAGGGGCTATGGCAAGATAATCTACATTTTGGAAAACAATGTCACATGAAAATGTAACATTTAGATTACACATAATATAATGCTCAAGGCACACTCTTTGGGGTTGTCATGGGTTTAACGTTAAGGGGTTGGATACTCTAGTAAGTAGGCATGCTTGTGCTCACATCAACGTGTTAAGTATTGAACATTCGCTCAAGGGAGATTAGGTCTTGTAATTGGGTATTTTCCTTGGAATCTAGGAGTTAAAACAACCTAAATTCATGAGCACGAGCCCTTTGGCCCCTTTCAAAAAAATGAGGTCATGTACTTACAATTATCTATAATTAACTTTAAGGAGTTTACTTAACAAAACACTTGTGTTTACATATAGCACACTCGTGTCCTCATTAAGTATTAGCCTAAGACTAGGCATGACTTGGCCAGTCAAACCTTTAGGGTTACTCATGGGTTAGGGTATCCCTTATCACCCTAAGAAGTTGTGCTCCAGATGAAGGTGATTCCTCAAGAGGTAAGTTATGATATCTTAGCTTTGTTATGAGGTATGTGCAAAGCATGTCTCATTAGTGAGGTTAAGGCATGAGCTTGTCTAGGTTTCTTAAGGTAGAATTCTCTAAGGTTTGGGGAATACTTATTTTATAGGACTTAAGTTGGGACTTTAAGCCTTGTGCCTATTCAAACATCTGAGTCAGACTCTTGAGGTCGTCTTAGAAGACTTAGTGTTGCTCATACATGATATTAATGTTGGATGGCCACTTGACAAATACATGTTAATCTTTGAATAAAAACTCTAACAACCTTATCATGACTCTTTCAAATGAGTGGTAAATTACTTAACTCAAATAAATTATGATCGCTTAATTAAGTAACACATGAGCCTTATTTGTACCAGTCCATGGATGAGGACATATACTTTCTCAAAAGGTGGTGAGTATCATAGTTATTACTTAGTGAAGTCATTTAACTTAAGTAAATTATGATTACTTAATTAAGTAGTACATGAGTCTTCTTTTTAACATTAATTGGATATTTGTATTTATGACTAAGGGATGGATAATGCTATAACATTAACAAACGATAATTTAAAAATGAATTATAACCAATCTTTTTAAAATACTAAGATTTTCTTAAAAATCATTGTTTAAAACAAATTATAACCAATCTTTGAAAGTACTAAGATCTTTTTTGAAAATCATCATTTCAAATCCATTTCTTCGTTTGATTTCTCCCACTTATTTTTACTATTTAAATTTTTTCATTTCATTCTTAAAATTAATCTTTTTAAGCCTTCATAAACTATAATAATTAAAATTGACTCAATTATTTCTTCATTTTATATAAAATAAGTGAAATATGAATTGCATGTTTTTTAAAATGTTAAACTTAAAGTTGTAAAGATTTGTAAAATTATTTGACTTTACATTATCATTAAAATAAATTTCTTACACATAATAATTGACAATTATTTAATTAATTTTTATTTAAAATATTTAAAAAACAAATAGCAAAGATATCAATATAATTTGAATTATTGTTAAGTATGGGTTTTTCATCCAGAATTATGTGTTTGAAATACACATGTATATATGGCACCCGTGTAAAACATAAGTAGTCAACTAGGTTAATATTATATTCCAGTGATTCCAATCTAATTGTAATTTCTCATGTTCAATCCAAATTTTTTATTTTGACCATGGTCATAGTCAAGATTCTAAAGTAATCACCATTAAATCAAACAATGACTTACACAATTAATTATTATACGTAATAAATATTTAATTTTTGTCATTTTGACACCTAATATTCACACCACACATGCTTGCATTTCAAACTTTGAAATGTCCTCTCATATATTATGTCCATAAAATACACATCATAAGTATACATAAATAAATATATATGTACATTTGTCCACTTCCTAATATAAATTATTATTAAAGGATCTTAATATATATTATACACTTCAGAGTCTATAACTAGCTAAATTAGCCACTAAAACACAGTTACTACGCATGTGTGTGTGAAAGCTTCTGTACCTGGACACATCATGAGAGTATATACTGTGTTGAAAGACTCCATTATAACCTGACGTGTGAAATCTGGAAATCGTCATCGTTTTTAATATTGTGCACAGTAACACTATATAATTCATGTGCATAATATACGTCCATATCATTGCTTCATTGGCCGACTTCTCTGTGTATACGTCTGTGTGCGCGCGCGTGTGTGTATGTATATATGCATATACGAACACTCTCCAAAGAAGCCACACAATAGCAGACCCTGGCTGACGTATCACTCCATTAGAGTAAACGTAACAAAAATATATGTGACCTGGATATATATATAATATATATATATTCCATCCAATTTATCTGTGTCGGGATCAATCCTAGTCATTCGTCAGACGCCAAGTAATGTGGAATTTTGTGCAAATACCCTAGTTAGGGTTTATGCCCAGTACGGGATTCTAGAGAATATACCTTCGGCTACAGACGCCAACATTTTCTCTGTAGGTGCTGTCTGTTTTCGTCCGGCAGCTGCACGACGCAGCGGAGAGCTCGATCTTGTCGTTTCTATTTCAATCCTTTCCGAATCCC
The DNA here is from genome assembly GCA_003024785.1 of Selaginella tamariscina. Classification (NCBI taxonomy): domain Eukaryota; kingdom Viridiplantae; phylum Streptophyta; class Lycopodiopsida; order Selaginellales; family Selaginellaceae; genus Selaginella; species Selaginella tamariscina. The sequence goes on from PUQB01000350.1 coordinate 75,846, forward strand.
TGTCTTTCTCCAATCTTTTCCATCCCTACATTGTTCTTCCGAGTGATTGATCGGCAGGCAGAGGGTTGAAGATCTCTTCATGGGGGATGCAAGCGGGGCGGTTCAGTTCGATCTCGGCTTACCGGAAGCTCTTGGCGCTTCAGATCCTGCACAAGACCACCAGGTATGTCGAAAATCCATGTTCTAGGGTGCGGAGATCTTCAAGGCGCTGCGTTTATTGCCGCAGAAGGACTCCGATGAGCCTCCAAAGAGCAATCCGAGTTCTTCCAATGGATTGGACAAGGAATCGAACGAGAAAAAGAGTTCTTTGAAAGGTACACCGTCTCCAGCTTCAAATCCGCGACTGAAAGCTGCTCGATCCAACTTCACTGTGCCCCAGCCGTTCTCTCTCACGACGGAGAAAAGAGCGACGTTAACCGGATCGAAACCTGCTGGTAATGGTGTTCCGACTCCCATTCACACACAGGTATGAATAAAAAAAAATCATATAAAACTTGCATTTTTATCATATTTATGATTTTGATATTTTGATTTTGCATATTATTTAAACAACCCACCCATGAAATTTGCATCTTTTTTATTACATACACAACTCATGGCACAAATATTATTTTGAGATATAATTTGAATAGAAGGCCCTTAGTGAAACGAGGATCTATATAAAACTCTGCACCTTTACAATGATATACACACGACTTACATAAATATATGCTCACACGTTAATGCTTACATGTAGGCACGCACGTTTCTATTCATTGCTGGCATTTATCATGCTATGATATCACACAGATAATCTCTCTATTTTATTGGGAAGACCATGATGTATCACATACACACATTCATGCATATGCTTTTCATAACACGTACATATATACATTTGTGTGTGTGCGTGCTTAATACCTCCCTCTTGTGGCACGATGGTTAGTAAATGTTAGAGATGCAGTAATGAATCGAATTAAATGCATACTTATCATTGGAAATAATGTCATGCAGAAGGTGGCGGCAAAGAAAGTTGAATCTCCCGCTCAAGCCGCGAAGCCAAATACTTCAAGGTACAGTTAAGAGCTGTCATTTTCGTTGAAAATGTTATCATGAATTTGCTTTTTATGCAGCCCCGCTGGAACTACTCCCAGGACGAAAGCGGAGTTTGTGTTCAGATCTGGTGAACGTGCACAAAAGAGAATGGAGGTTAGCTAATATTAAGATGTTTATTTATTACTTTCCAGTATTTACAGTAGTGATAAATCATATTCTCATTTGTTTATGGAGTTTATTACATAGCTGATTGATGTTTCTCAGTTCTATGCAAGCTTGACGGAAAAATCTAAAGCAAGGGAAGCCGAGAAAAGCCGAATCCAAGCAAACACACAGGTAGCTACATTGTAACATGATTTGCATATTATTCGTGTGTGTGTGTGCGCGCGCGCATATGTGTTATATACAGATTTAAATGATTGTTGTGTTACAGCAACAAATGGCTGCTGAGATTAAGAAGCTGCGGAAGGACCAAACTTTCAAAGCTTCGCCAATGCCCAAATTCTATAATGAACCGCCTCCTGTCCGAATTGATGTAAAGAAGGTATGTTCTTAGATATATACAGTATAGTGTAATATGAAACCGTGATATATATATTCTGTCCGTTAAATTTTGTTTTCCCCTTAATTGGCATTTAGATCAGCTTGTCTACGTTATTTAAGAACGATTAGTTTAATACTGTCTTAGTTATGTATGGTCGTTGAATCCTGACTCATGATTCTTGCTGTATATTATTCGTATATGAGTGCATTCATACGTTTTCATATAATTGCTACGTACTTTTTGTTCTCCGCCCACCAATGCATAAAAAAAGATAATCAGCGTATGTATAAGTGATGGATGAGTGCATTCATGTTAGTGACTCTTACATCATTCCTCATGTACGTGTGTGCTCCACATGTCCACTACTAATAAACAAATAATTGATGACTCTTGTATTCATATAAGCGACTTGGGACTCTCACATCCTTCCACTACAGACGCACGCACACACGTAGTGTTAACGTGTTTTCGTTGATAACAGACGCCACCTACACGTCCAAAGTCTCCGAAACTGGGCAGACGGGGTTCAAACACACCTGATGCTGCACCGAAGATCATCGCTCGCCGCTCTAGCGATGAATATAAGCCTCCAACAGACACAAAGCCATCACAAACGGAGCCCCATGAAGATCATCCGAAGCAGCCTATTCGTGATGCTCCCGAAACCTTGGAGCATGAAGGCTCGGAGCACGGTAGCTCTCGCTCCCGCAAATCCGACAACATGGTACCAAAAGCAACGCTGTCGGAAGACGAGGAGAACGGCCCACTGAAATCCGACAGCATTGCCCCAAGAGCAGCTTTGTCCGAGGACGAGGAACTTTCCGGCTCCCTGAAGTCGGACGGCATTATCCCAAAAGCGGCTCTGTCGGAAGAACACTCCGGCTCTCACAAGTCGGACAACAGCATCCCAAAGGCAGCCCTGTCCGAGGACGACGAACACTCCGGCTCCCTGAAGTTGGACAGCTTGATCCCGAAAGCAGCTTTGTCCGAAGATGGGGAGCAATCCGATTTCTACAACATGATTACCGTATCTAGCTCGTTGTTGGACGATGGTGAGGATGAATTCGGGAGTGAATTTGACGACGAGGATGATCCCCAGGATGATAATGTGAAGGTTTATATAAGTGAGGAGCTCAGACAGGCTGCTAAAGACCATAGCCAAGACGAAGATGAAGATCCGACGGCCCACGTGAATGAGTTCAAAGATCCATGATTAGTTTAGTAGCTAATTAAGTGTTCTTCTTGAAGGTTTTGTGTTTATCTAGTGGTATGACTTAAACAACATTACATCTTGGCCGTTAAAGAAAACAATCTACCGTTGGTGAATGGGAAGAAATTATGGCCGTTGAAAGAGGGAAAATCTAACCGTTGGTTTGAAATCACGGTCGGGATTAAAACCCTGTTTTGGACAGCGTGGCCCTAAGATCCACGGCAGATGCAGCTGTGCTGCCGCCATAGCTAGGGCTATATTTTTTTCTTGACTAGGGTTTCAATTTTGTATTGTGGAGCGGCTAGGGTCTGATCTGCGTCTGCGTTTTTGGTGAGTTCTGCAGCGGCCACTATGTCGCTCCGTCCTACATCGCGCACCGATATGCGCAAGAAGGTGTACAAGAACGCTGTGGATCCGGATGAAGCCAGGAGGAAGCGCGAGGATAACATGGTGGAGATCCGGAAGAATAAGCGCGATGAGAGTCTAATGAAGAAGCGTCGCGAGGGCATGCAAGCGCAGCAGCTCATGGGCCATGTCCCTGGATCCCTCGTCGAGAAGAAGGTACGATTTCTTGATAATTTAGCCATGATCTCAAGTTTGCATCAAATTCCCTAAAAAAGGAGTTTCTGGCTGCGCCATTGAAAATCCAGATTTTTGGCAAATTTGCTGCTTGTTTGTTTGTCTATCCCCTGTGATCTCTTGGTAATTCTTAATTGCTAATCAATTTTGTGATTTTTATTAGTTGGAGAGCATGCCCGTAATGATTTCTGGGGTTTATTCAGAGGATGCTGTGCAGCAGCTAGAGGCGACTACCCAATTCAGAAAGCTGCTATCGATAGGTAAAATTGCCCTTTTTCTTATCATAGGGTTTCTAAAAGTCTTGATTTGCAGAGAGAAATCCACCGATTGAGGAAGTGATTACTGCCGGTGTTGTGCCTCGATTCGTTGAATTTCTCAAGCGGCACGATTTCCCCCAACTTCAGGTGTGTGTTGTGTGTGTGTTAATACATATGTATTCTGACATCTATGTCATGGCAGTTTGAAGCGGCTTGGGCTCTCACTAATATTGCTTCGGGTACTTCAGATCACACCTGTGTTGTGATCAATCATGGAGCTGTACCCATTTTTGTGCAGCTCTTGAGTTCTCCTAGTGACGATGTCCGTGAGCAGGTAAGCTTATCGAAATAGTCCGGTAGATGATAGAGATCAGACGAACTTGTATTTTTCAGGCTGTATGGGCTCTAGGAAATGTTGCTGGGGACTCCCCGAAATGCAGAGATCTTGTATTGAGCAACAATGCCATGATGCCGTTACTGGCCCAGCTGAACGAGACTGCGAAGCTTTCGATGTTGCGTAACGCAACTTGGACACTTTCGAACTTCTGCCGTGGAAAGCCGCAACCATCTTTTGAGCAGGTATGTTTTAGCTTTGTTTCAATTAAATGAAATGCTTTGGAGATATATTTTTTGCAGTCGAAACTTGCACTTCCTGCTCTAGAAAGATTGATACATTCGACGGACGAGGAAGTTCTTACAGATGCATGCTGGGCTTTGTCTTACATTTCAGATGGAACAAACGACAAGATTCAAGCTGTTATCGAGGCTGGTGTGTGTCAGCGCCTCGTTAGTCTTCTCTTGTAAGTGTATATGTTTCTTATTCGCTGAATCAATGTTAATGTGTTGTTTCTTGCCAGGCATCCTTCACCGAACGTTCTCATTCCTGCACTACGAACTGTTGGTAACATTGTTACGGGTGATGATCTTCAGACTCAGGTGTTGTTTATGTTCGCATATAAATAATAATAATAATAATAATCTGTTGTTTTTATGTAGTTTATCATCAACAACCAAGCTCTTCCGTTCTTGTTGCAACTTTGACGAACACATACAAGAAAAGCATAAAGAAAGAGGCTTGCTGGACAATTTCGAACATAACTGCTGGCAACAAGGACCAGATTCAGGCAGTCATCGATGCCAACATTATTCCCCCGCTTGTTGAGCTTCTAACTAATGCGGAATTCGATATCAAGAAAGAGGCTGCATGGGCCATCTCTAATGCAACTTCTGGTGGTACTCAGGAACAGATCAAGTAAGCATCTTGTCACGCTATAATCATATATTCATCTGTACATTGTTATGTAGTTAAATGTGTTAATTTACACATCAATAAGTTTTTGTTTATTGTTCAGGTATCTCGTGAACCAGGGGTGCATTAAGCCACTGTGTGACCTCTTGGTGTGTTCGGAGTCGAAGATCATCGTGGTGGCGCTGGAGGGATTGGAGAACATTCTCAAGGTGGGAGAAGCAGAGAAGGACCTGGGCAACACGGGAAGCATCAACCTCTATGCTAAGTTCATTGATGATGCGGAGGGCTTGGAGAAGCTTGAGAATTTGCAAACGCATGACAACAATGAGATTTACGACAAAGTTGTGAAGATACTACACACATACTGGGTTGAAGATGACGAGGACCAGAACCTTGCACCGGGTACTGAAGTCCCCGCTCCTGGTCCTTTTTCTTTCGGAAATCAGCCTGCTGTTCCTACATCCGGCTTCAACTTTGGTTGAGGTAAGCCTTCTATACTCACTGCTTCCGTTTCCCACATAGAATACATGTGATTCTTTTCTGTACTGTGTTGTTTAGTGGCTATGTTACCCAATGATGAATCTTGTCTTAACCACACTGAATGCGACCAAGTGTTCTTCTTTCTTCGGAGACGATGTTTCCACTGTTTAGAGAGTTTAGTTGCATTGGTGGGTTTCTGTTTCTTTCTGAGCATTAAAACAATCTCCTCTATGAGATTGAGTTCAGGGAAGCGAATTTGCCTTTGTAAGCTGCTCCTCTATCGGTTTTAACTGATCCATTGATGATGTAACACTTGCTCGTGTGGAAAAACCTGGCCTTTATTCTGAGGGTAACCACGCGTTCTATGTATATCTTCTGAAGTATTTACAAGTTTCAGTTACTTCCCTTTTTGTTATATCGTTTCTCTCGTAATTACTTTTGTATTTTGCATACCTATATTTGTACTAGAACATGAGATACGTATATAGGGCACACGCACATGTACACGTGTTTGTGTGGTCTCTCTCTCTATATATATAGAGAGAGAGAGACACACACACACACTTTCGTTTACGTATATGTTATATCTTACATGTCGACCATATATATAGATAGGGATTGGGGGTACTAACGCAAGTGTGGATTTATGTTTGCAGCGGAGGGAGTGTATTTTAGTGTACTCGGGCGTCCATGGTGCATTTGATGAGAGCTCGTCATCGGCGTGGCGTGAGTTTTGGGGGACAGTTGTGTCTTGTCTGTGCAAGTCAAGGCAGGTGTTGTGTAAAGCGGAGGCAGGTGCGTGTGTGCTTGTCGGGTGGGTGCGTGTCTGGTCGGGTGGAGTCCTGTCCCTCTTTTGTTGTTATAGCGGCAGCGAGCATGCTTCTATAATACACTACAAGAAGAAGAGCTGTGAAGCCGACAACAATGTCGGTTTGCCGGCTTGTTTTTGTGACAAAGCCCTGTATGTGGGTTTTGAGCAAACAAATTTGTGTTCTTTTTTTCCCTTCATATTTGGGGGGTCTCTTTTCTCCCTTTTCATGTGTTTAGCTAGTGCAGCTAAATGCAAAATTTGTCCGTGCTTATGTGTTTTGAAATATACTATTACATAGTTAGTTATTTACTCACCAATATGTTACATTTGACTCCTCGTTTTATTGTTGCGTATTCTGTTGTAGAGAACACATGAATCAAACTCTATATATATATTGCAAAATTGTGGTATATTATTTGTTAAATTAACGTAAAATGAAGTTTTTAAAATATAAAATGGAGATAATATATATATTTATACTATATGGATAATGTTAATATATATATATTGTAAAGTATATGTATTGACTTGTATAGTGTGTCTCCATGTGTTGCATGGTTTGTGGAACAAAGAATATCTGAGTTACTGTTTGTGGAATATCTGAGTCTTACAACTAGGGCACACATTTTCTTTACATTATTTACTTATTTGTTTGTAATTTATATTAATTTATGATGTGTTTTGTAGTTATTGTTGTTGATATACAAATCAATTTCTTAAAGTGATTTATTAATGGTTAGTTCTTTGTCTTTGTTTTCCTTTACAAATTAAGAGTTTGTTTTAGAGTATTAATGATATCATTCTAATATAATTATTTATGATATAACTAATATAATTATTCATTATTGTAGATGGTGCGTTGCAAACAAAGGCTAACGAGCTAAGACCTTCAAATTTATTGGGGTTATTTGTTTTTTTTGGATAATCACTATAATAATTTATAATAATTTAGGGTAGAATTTTAAGTTTCATGTCTATTTGGCTATTTAAATTAAATTTTAAAAAATTATTTTGAAAGATTTTTCTTCACGATGTTGTAGGGTAACTATTTTAGAGTATGTGTGTTGTTGTTTCAAGCCATTTAGTAATATATATGTTACACCTTAAGGGTTGTCTAGCCTTTATAAGTAGCACTTTTGTAATTGAATTCATAAAGTTAAATAACTTTTTTCATTTGATAATTTATTTACATAATTGGAAAGTCTTATTGGATATTAGTTTAAATTTGAAAATGTAACTAATAAGTATACCTAATTATGAAACTTAACTTTTTTTTAAGCAAATGTTCAAGGATTATCACGAGCACAAATATGTATAATTGTCATAATCACCGACTCTTTAGTTTTGAATCATGATATGTTTATGAATATTATTTGTGTCATTATTCAATTATGAATATAGAATTTTAACAAATAGGTTTTTTCAATCAGATTTTTAAGGTTCATAAAGAAGGTGATTTATAAGTCACATTTTTGGCCCAAGGTGTAACTCTTATCTTTGTAGGGATATGATAAGATAGTTCACATCTTAAAAAATTGTATCATAAACACATATAATACTAAAGTGAATGACACATCTTAAGGTCATTAATGTCAGAAGATTGATATTTTAACAAGTAATGAATGCTATATTAAGTTTTACAAGACAAAATAGGTATGATAATTAGCACACTTAGTTAGGGATTTTTTAACAACCTAGGGGGTGAAATAACCTAAGCTCATTAACAAAAGATTGTCCAAACCTAGTTTTAATGGGATCACTTAGTAAAACACTCATGTTTGCTTATGACACATACTCATAAGTATTAACCTTAAGACTAGAATATGGTTTAGCCACACAAACCCTAAGGGGTTAGTCATGGGTTCATCCCTCCTTAAGGGTATCCCTCTAAAGAGGTTGTACCTTTGAGTGAGGGTGATTCCCTAAAATGTTAAATTAATATGTTGAATTTTTATGAATTGATGATAGGGTTTAAAGAATACCTTAAATATTTGTAGATCTCTTAAAAGACTTAACATTGTTCACGCATGTTAATGATCCTGAATGACCACTTGATAATTATGTATTGTCACATGTAGGTTGTCTAGGTCAAAACTGTAACATTGATTATGTTCTCACTCTTGAAGGTAAAAATTAAAACAAAATTATAATAGAATTAATTAGAAAAATGTAGGTCAATCTAAAGGTTCATTATTGAGCATGTTGCTCCTTGTGATGTGCATCCATATTGCAATCCATCACATTTAAATTGGCATCCATATTTATTAAAAGTTGTTAATATGGTTGATGTGGTCTTCAATGATGAAGATGTTGATGGTGATGCCTTACTTTAAAAAGAATTCTACTAAGGAAAATAAGTAATCACATAAATAGGAAGGAATCGTGTGTGACCATCACATTTCTTTTGATATGTATCAAGGGCAATAGACTTTCGTTATTTGCCAGCACCCACAGAACATGGCCATTTTCTTATATGAAAGTTTCCACATAAGGGGGGCCACGTGCTAAACTTAATTAATCATGTGTTAATAATACACAAACATGTATTATCTACATTTTCATTGAATTAAAGTTTTAATTCCACATATCCCTTGTTGCATATGTGCCACGTGACAGAGACTGTATATGAGAATGAAGGATATCTCCCTGTATATAATCTTCAATAGTATATGTATATGTATATATTATGTCCATACAAACGTATGAGTACTAGGTAATGATACTAGGTGGACGTATGCAAGTATTCAACTGCACCTGCCTCGTTTAACATACATATATATATATATATATATATATATATATATATTATATATATATAGTCTTGTGAGTGAGTGTAATCAGATCATTTATTGTCCACCACATGAGTGGAAATGAATAAACATTATTTAGATAGTACTCAATTCATGTTGAGCATATTCTCTCTTAACTATGTGTATCAAATAAAAAAAACCGTACCTGTCTGTCAATCTTTGGAGGGAAGCACACACCGGTAGGCCTGCCTGGGATGAGCATCAACAGCAGCTCGCAATGCAACATCAGCAGAGACACTGTTGTTGAACAGCTCGTCGTATATGCACGATATGAAGCCCCATAGTTCACGCTCCTCCATCTCCCTCTTGCTCTCGCACCCGCTCTCTGTGTCACTCTCCTCCCACTCCCACTCGCTCTCATTCGTATTCGTTACAAACTCTACTTCCTCCTCCTCCTCTCCTATCACAAACTCTGCTGCCTTTGGCTTCTCCCCATTCTCTGCAACACATTGACTACATAAAACAAATGCGCGCGCGCGTGTGTGTAGCTAGTGTGTGTGTGAGAGAGAGAGAGAGGGATGTATGGATTAATTCCGTTTATAGAATGTAGTGTGTGGTATAAGCACACACAGACACACAGCTAAGTATTTATAAGACAGATGCACACACGCATGTAAGTAGATGTATAGTTATATATATAGATAATCATTTTTCAAATGATCGTGTTCACACTGGGCCACATATGATTATACCTTAAGAGTTAACTCATGCACGATTTAACGGTTAGAATATCGTATAATATACATACATACATATGGAGTGTTTGTAATGTGGAAGCTGGTCAAAATGTGTTTCTACAAACACGGAATAGTATTGCATACCAGAGGTATCCTTCAAGTTGTTGTAGTCTCGAGGCTCGGCGATGGGTGCTATTACTGCTTTGGCTCCAGCATCCAGCAGGGCCTTTACCAAAGTCGAATTAGGGCCATACTTTCCAGTGCAGACAACAACCCTGTCTCTCCAAGCACCTACCTGGAAAACAATGTAAACATAAGACGCATAAAGCACCATGAACATTCATTTACCATCCACCGAACGTCCTCGGCTGTGAGGTGAGCATCAGGCAAGACTCTCTTAAATAAATAAGTCCCAACTTGTTGACCATCACTTAGCATCTGTGAAACCATCGATCATGTTCCTTGCATAATTAGCATACACACGTGGTTCTGTCTTATAATGTAGCCCAGTCTTACATATATATATGGATGCTTACCTGCATGCGACCCATGAAACAGTGGAGAGCTCCATCTAAAACAAAGCGTGGGTGCTGTGCAACCAAATCTTCTAGCTTTGTGAAAGTGGGGAGCTGCACTGGCTTATTCTGGCATCTCATCACAGATTGCCGCATACCCGCGGTTACCCTCTGAAGAAACTCCATTCCCATGTCCCCAGGCTCTGCTACTGCAAATATATCCGTCCTCCAACTGCAAGCGAAGAAAAAATTGATATCATTGAGGGTTATATCGTGTGTGTGTGTGTGATGTACAAACCTGAGAACGAGACCACATTGATCACTATGGAGAGCCAAGTGCACAATCCCAATCTGAGGAGCGTTTCGAACCTTCTCATGCAATGTAGCAACGGGACCCTGAAGCTGACGGGGACCCACAGGAGGTGAGCCAGGGGGTGAACAAGTTTGCTTCGTACCATCCAAGCTCAGAGGTGGAACATCATACCGTCCAAGAAGCTGAGAAGCTAGATCGGGACTAAACGGAAGAGGGCTGCTCCCAGAGAAGAGTGGTGATGCTGAAGGTGTCATTGAAGTATTCATTGAAGAACGTAATGTACCACCTGAGCTTCGAACAACCTCCAGTTTGATTCCCCCCGTGCACAGTATGCTTCTAATGCCCGTGTATGCTTGAAGGACTGTGCTGCCTCTGGACTACGGCTTGCTTCCACAAGAAGTATCCTTCGCCTCCAGCCCAGGCCTTGTCGGCTACCATTTTCTGCAACATGTAATGTATATATAAACATGATGTATGCATGTATTTGTTTAGTATACTCACTTTTTGGTGGCCGGCCCCTTGTTATACGGGTCCCTTCCTCTGGCATTGACATCAACCGCTCACAAGCTGCATTGAAATATGCAACATTTGTATCAATATACTGCTGAGTAGCGACTTCTAGCTTTAACCAAACAGCAGGGTCCGTTTCATCTAGTTCCATGATGCAGCGTTCATCAACTGTTCGACCAGTTAAGTCAGTAAGGAACACATACACATTATATGTGTATGAATATGTATATCAATATATATAAATGAAAGAGAGCCTACAAACTTGGATTGAAACGGTAGTACTGAAGATCAGGAAGCAGAGGCAGCAGTGTGTCGAGAGCTTCTTCAACACGCTCCACAGAGCATGCACTCTCTATGAGGACTTGTCCAGTGTCTAGGTATCGCCAACCTCCTTTACCACGGACCTGAAACATTTACAGAAGAACGTCACATATGTAGTTGGACAATATCTATACACTGATGCATGTGTGTGAGTGTGTGCGTGTTGAATCTTCATTGGCATTCAGAAGTACTATCTATATATGCCTTCACTAGTATTTACACAGTTATACATGTGCACAGGCACAAAAAACACACACAGAGACAACCTTCGTTGGAACGTTCCCACACCCGACTGATACCAAGCATCCGATGGGAACATCGGGCCAAAGAAGCTGTGCTTCACGGATTGCAATCAAAGTTGGATTGTTTGCTACAATAGCTCCATCCTGCCATCGATTCAAATCTGAGAATAACCATTAATCAGTTAACAAAAGTTGATAAACTTTTATATAAAATTCAGTGTTTCAAAGCCTAGCTTCCAATTCTTACCAATTGAGAAGTCGTCTAAATAGTATGGAGCAGCTGAAGAAGCCCTTATAGCCTCCCATATGCGATATTTAGCAGACCCAATGAAGGCACTTCTCTTTGGGCCAACTTGGGTCGTCAAGGGAGCAGCCGTAGCAGGTGTTCCGGAAACTGATACTGCTGGCCCTTCTGCAGTCCATGGAGCTACTTCAATAGTCCCAGCCGGATACTACAATACGAACAATTAGAATATATAAACTATATACTAGAAGATTATTTATATGTGACATTACCCTTGAATGTAGAAAAACGTACCTGGTAGTTTCTGAAGACGAAAGGTTGAGCTGGTATAACACTAACCAAAGATGACACCACAAAGACTTTAGGGACGCCTTTGACAGCAGAGTCTATTAAAAGGTCACTTTCTTCATCTACACAAACCTCTTTCAGAAGGCGCTCAAACTGGTCTGCATTATGCTAAAAAGTAGAAGGAAGCATTGTCAATAAAGAAGTTTACGTATACGTATGTGTATATTTTGTGTGTGCATATGTATATGTGAGCATTCAAGTGAAATATGTATGTATCTTGTTGCCACATACACACGCACACACACACATCTCTCTCTCTCTCTCTCTCTCTCACACACACACACACACACACACACACCCGTATCTCTATATACTTGCCTTGGAGCCATGCACAACAACTCGAAAATTCCGAGAAGAGCTCTTGTACAGTTGATCTAGCTTCTCTCTCCACGTAGCTGCCTCATTATCCTTGGGAATAGGCTCAGCAAACACAAGCTTCCCTGAAAGGACAATAAATTATTAAAACATGCATTCATATAAAGTATGTTCCTACATACCAAGTGTCTTGTATATCTCTTCACATCTATCAAGGCTGAAGTGCTTAATCCCGAGAGCAACAGCTAACATGCCTCCGGTTGACGTTCCACATATGAGATCAAATATCTCATGAATTCGCTTCCCTGTTCCCTGCTCAATCTTCCTCAGCATTTGCACCGTTGCAAGTCCCCGCATTCCACCTCCATCCATGGACAAAATTCGCAAACCTTGCTTCGATACCGGACGTGATTTTGTTGCTCGTCTCAGATACTCGTTCTCTCCTACAACCAACAAACAGAAATAGGCACATTTGCCATCTGAACTATATGTATGTTACTTATGTACACAATACCAAGGATAGCCAGTACTCGAGCAGCTGACTTAGATATCCGCGAATCTGCAGCCCCAGATAGACGGAACAATAATTCTTTCAAGCTTTCATATGTCACCAGAAGATGCCTGTTCTCACGACAAAAAGCGAGATTCCCAACGGCCAGCAAAGCTTGACGTTGTACCTGCATTACACTAGAACATGAATATTATCTACATGTAGATACTTGATAGAGGTACATGTATATACACAGACTACATCAAGATGTACAAGTTATTGTTTGAACCTACCCATCTGTTTGTGTTGTGCCTTTATATATACAAACGGAGACCCACCTCAACATTCTCGTGAGCACAGAGTTGTTTTAATCGCTTCAGAACGTCCTTTGTCAACATTTTCGCAGCAATGGCATCAGAGGAGAAAGCAAGGTTGACAATCACCTCAAGAACCGAGATAAGAAGCTCATGAGACGTGGACTTCAACACAGACTCAATGACTGGATTGTATCTGCCTTCATTAGTCTCAGTGCTATGGCATTGTCCGCTGCCAAAGATGAAAGTGCAACACATGCTTGCTCTACCTGATTGAAAACTATGTAAGTCCCAAAGAGAGGGTGAGAATAATTGAGAATACTTACTACATGCCGGTCTTCACTAAGTATCATACTTAGAAGCTGACGGAGAGCACTCTCATCCTTACCCATTTCAGAACGGTTGCCAGGGTCCTGTGCTATCTTAGCAAGGGCCGAAGCCAGAAGAGGATGCTGGCAGGACGAAAACCGGAATATAAGAGTGAAGAAAGCGCTCAGCTTGTGCTTCGACTGAAGAAAATAAGACGCATTCTCCGTCTAGAGAAACAAGATTACAGAGCCGCAAAGAGTAAGGCATGTGAAAGCATACCTCGATCTCCACATTTATTTCTGACAAATCTTTTGCTGCTTCTATACGTACATTCGCCAGTGTGAGTCTCCGTAGGCCCTTGCAAGGTAAGATTTCAGGTAGAAATTCCAAAGGATTGCCGTAAAGTTGTAGGAGCTTCAACTTGGTCATTCCTCTGGTAGCGTATGGTTATGCATACGATATTTTACTCTAGGCTATATACGATATACTACATACATGATACCAAAATGGACGAAGTTAAAAGCTAAGTTACCTGAAATCTACAAAAAGTCGCACCAACTTATTGTGCTCCAACGACAATTCTAGCAACTCCGTGCACTGCTTGAGCTCGGCTACAAGACAAGGACAATTCAGACCATATAAGAGAACACTCAGGCACGCGCATACGTGTGTGTGCTTATACAAATATATACAAAGAGATAGTACATCGACATTTCCATTTGAAACATTGATATTTGTACACTTGCCTGGCACAGAGATGAGCATGTTGTGATCAATCCGCAACACACGGAGGTGCATAAGCTGTCCGATACTGGCCGGAAGCAAAGTGATCTTGTTATGATCAAGAAAAAGCTTCTGTAGCATCGGTAGCTTTGTCAATTCAAAGGGAAGCGCCTGCATTGTAGCATAAGAACTCAAGCTGTTCAAAGAAAGGATGCACACATACCGTGAGCGAGCAGTTTGCGAGGTTGAGCGTCTTACAGCGTGCCATTGTTGGAAACCTCCGAAGACGCTCTCGGAATTCGGCGGCCCTAGGATCTTGGAGAGAATACCGAGGTTTTCCACGGGTGGACCTGCGGAACCCGAGCTTCTGGAGAGCGAGAGTACCTTAAGATGCTCACGCTTCTCATGTACTCCCATGGAGACGCTCACCTTGCCATCTCCGGCCGGATCCGGGGTCAGCCGGACAAAGACCTCGTCCCGGGGCGTTGGAAGCGCGACCATGAGCTGCATTGCAGCTTGAGCGCCGTCTGATCCTCGTCATCTCCAGCGAACCAGTCAAATTGGAAACGGAACCGGCATTCCGAGGCAAGATCTGCTTCCGGAAGAAGAACATGGAGCTGCTTACGCTTCTTACCGTCTTCCGACTCCGATTTCGCGTCTTCATGCTGCTGTTCTTCGGACTTCTTCGGATCAATCTGCTGCTCTTGCTCTGCCGGAGATGAATCCGAGGCGTATTCCGAGAACGAACCCGTATGCTCACCGTATCCGAGTGTGAGATGAAATGCGTCCACAGTCCGCTTCCAGCTCCCCAGTCCCCAAGACATTTAACGGCATGCCCTAAAAGACCGTGGTCAAACATTAAGTACTTACCTTTCCCTTTATGACATGAACGGACGACGCCCTTAAATAAGGCGTGCACCGATACCTTAAATAAGGGCGTACTGAGCAGGATGCAAAATCCCGACTTACAGTGGTGTAAGAAGGTGCCAAAAGTCGAACTTCATGCCATTTAAATGGGAGTATTCGTGATTCTACCCTTCTGTAAGTTTAATATATATACATGTCCAGTGCCGTTAATTAAGGGCAAACGCCCTTGTGTATAGTGAGTTGGCTGAGGAACACGGTAGACGTGGAACAATCTCTTTCCTGAAGTGCGTGATATCATACTCAAAGGTATTACACGCGCACACACACACACACACAGATATATAAGTCTCTGTGTGTGTGTGTGTGTAATATAATTATAATTTGCTATATAATTTTATATATGTATGTACTCATGTGCTTTTAGTGCTTGTCCTACAGAAGATCGATCATTGCAAGAGTGCTTCAAGCTCTTTGGCATGATTCATATCCTTACTACGGATCATTCATGATTACACGCATCACACAAGAGGTTCTCTCTCTCTCTCTCTCTCTCACACACACACACACACACACACAGTCTCTCTCTTTTATACACACACACACTCTCTCTCTCTCTCTCTCACACACACACACACGTAACTATGATGGCATCATTAAGCAGGTGATAGAAGATTTTGCTGCGGAGAATGTTGTATATCTGGAACTGCGTACCACTCCAAAGGTTTTTTTTTTCAAATATACAGCATTAGTACACAAATATGTCACACGCACACACACGCATGTAACATGTTGTTACACAGAATAATCCGGCGGCAAATATGACCAAGCGGTCCTATGTTGAAGCTGTTCTTTCTGGGATGAGTAAAACTAACATAAACAACATATGTGTTCGGCTATTACTAAGCATTGATCGTCGAGAGAGTGTTGACGAGGCTATTGAGACTGTAAGTAATTAAGTTGTCTTAATTAGTGTTAATACTAATGTTGATTATAGGTGAAACTTGCGC
This sequence comes from Selaginella tamariscina, assembly GCA_003024785.1. Lineage (NCBI taxonomy): Eukaryota > Viridiplantae > Streptophyta > Lycopodiopsida > Selaginellales > Selaginellaceae > Selaginella > Selaginella tamariscina. Next base: position 92,016 of record PUQB01000350.1, read on the forward strand.
TAAAAAAGAAAGCATGGGGTTGTGGGTATTGATCTTTCCGGAAATCCGGTTACTGGAAGCTGGTAAGTGTGTGCGTGTGCATGTGTGTGTGTGTGAGAGAGAGTGAACAGTATATTTTATCTCCATATATTATAGGAAAACATTTTTGCCTGCCCTGGAATATGCGAGGGAGCATGGTCTTCCAGTTACATTGCACTGTGGAGAGGTTATCTTTATATATTAACATATACGTATATGTATATGTGTATATGAGTACACAATAGATATATACACAGATAAGCGCTGTAATACATAAATTTACTCAAGTATATATACGAATGTAGCTTTATATCATTTTATAGTAATATGTATAATTAAATACTAATTCTATTATTAATTTGATTTGTTTTTAATATATAAATACTTATTCTGTGTAGGTTGATAATCCAGAGGAGGTGGAAGGAATGCTAGCATTTCATCCTGATAGACTTGGCCACGCATGTGTTCTACAAGAGTCTCAATGGAAAACTCTAACAAACTTAAGAATTCCGGTTAGTGGTTTTAATGAAGTGTGCGTACGTGTGCGTGTGTGTATGTATGTGTATGACGACTCTATACTTATATCGGCATAGACATACGCACTAACATTGATTCAGGTGGAAGTCTGCTTCACATCTAACATACGTACAGGCTGTGTTGAATCCATTCACGACCATCACTTCGGTGCGTGCGTGTGTGTGCTAAACTCTCTCTCTCTCTCTCTCTCACTCTCTCTCTCTCTCTCTCTCTCTCCTCTCTCTCTCTCCTCTCTCTCTCTCTCTCTCTCTCTCTCTCTCTCTCTCTCTCTCTCTATATATATATATATATATATATATATAAATACATCAATAATCTAATATGTTATATGTAGCTACTTTGTACAAGAAGGATCATCCGTTGATCATATGTACGGACGACCCAGGAGTGTTTACCACAAGCCTTTCCACCGAATATGCCATTGCAGCAAAGTATTTTGGTAATAAAACGTAGCGTGTGTGTTGTGTGTATTGTGTGTATATATTAATAATAATGTTATTGATTTTCAGGCCTTTCTAAAGATGACCTTCTCACGCTGGCTAAGAGTGCTTTAAATTTTGTGTTCGCTGAGGAGTCTGTGAAACAAACATTAACCCGCATTTTTGAGGATTACGACTAAGTTAGGTAGAGTTTAATATATAACATACTCTCTCTCTCTGTCTCACGCGCACACACACATACACACACACACAGTATTAACGGGTATATCTAATTAATATAACGAGCCAACATATTTGCTATTTTTCTGACTGACTCCTCAGATAGAAACAGGGTGCGTTTTCCACACAGGTGTCAAATATGCATGCATGGTTGCATGCACAAAACCGTTCTATATAGAAAACATTATATGTGAGCTGCTTGAGGAAAACATAGCAGAAGAAGAATAAGCAGTTGAATTACTCGCTTAATTATGGATCTTGTACAGGCTTTTCTCAACATGGTTATCCCTCCCATGGGCCTCTTCTTCCTCGCACTCTCTATCCTCCTCTTGCTTTTATGAATGCCTGCTTATGGTTTCTTAGCTTCATATTTAAGAGAATGGTCTGCGGTAAGGTTGTAGTTATCACCGGAGCAACTTCTGGCATTGGTGAGGTATCTCTCTCTCTCTCTCTCTCTCTCTCTGGCATTGGTGGTGTGTGTGTGTGTGAGAGAGAGAGAGAGAGACACACACACACACACACACACACACACACTGTTTTCCAGCATCTGAGTTATGAGTATGCAACACATGGAGCAAAACTTATACTTGTGGGAAACCAAGAGGAGTTACTGAGAGAGGTTGCAGCCAAGTGTCAAAGGATTGGTGCCAGTGATGTTCGGATTGTAACAGCTGATCTGGGGCATGAGGAAGAATGCAAACGTTTTGTGGAGGAGACTGTGCATCAGTTTGGACGACGTACGTGTGTGTGTGCGTGCACGTGTGCGTGTGTAAATACTCATTATTTCGTTTTGTGGAGGAGCATCAGTTTGGATGACGTACGTCTGTGTGTGTGTGTGCGTGTGTAAGTACTGATTATTTCTTTTAGTGGATCATCTCGTGAACAATGCTGGTATTATGAATAGCTTCTTGTTTGAGGAGGCTACTGATGCAGCAAACTTCCAGCCTATCATGGTAATAGTTTAAAAAAATAAAATTAATTATTTATTATTTATTTTAATTTTTTTTGTAGAATGTGACATTCTGGGGTTCAGTCTATCCTACATACTATGCTCTTCCTCATCTTAAGAGAACCGGTGGTAAAGTTGTGGTGAACTCCTCTGTCTCTGCGTGGTTACCCATGCCTCGTCTCGCAATCTACAATGTGAGTATATACATACACACACACACACGCGCGCGCACGCACACACACGTATGTGTGTTGTTGTAGGCTGCTGAAGCTCTTTTTCAACTTCTTTGACACATTAAGGGTGGAAGTTGGTAACAGTATTGGTGTGACCATTGCTACTCCTGGTTGGACTGAGAGCGAGATCACGCGTGGGAAATTTATCTCCTCCGAAGGCGAGCAGGTTCTCAAGCCAGATTTACGAGATGTAAGTTTTGTGTGTGTGTGTGTGCGTGTGTGTTACACGCTATATAATTGTGGATATATGTCTTACAGGTGACTGTTGGACCAGTTCCAGTGACATATGCAGAGGAATGTGCAAAGGCAATCTTCTCAGGAACTGTCCGAGGCGCACGGTATGTACGTGTACCGTCGTGGTATGGGATCACGCAGCTGTATAGAGTGTTTGCGCCTGAGCTGATTGAGTGGACGTATAGAGTGTTGTTTGTGTGCAAGGCGCCTGGGGCCGATGTACCTGCTGCCAAGTTGTTGATGGATGTTCCTGGTGCTAAGGAGATACTCTATCCGTCTTCTGTTCTGCAGCCTACTCAAAAAACAGAATAGTGCATGTTTCTTATGAATAACTTATCATTACAACTATGTGTGTATCCATATATACTCACCAACAACCTTTCGAGTTCGTGGTTATCATTACCTCGCCGCTCGGATGCCAGACAAGTACAAGCGGAAATCCCGGCAACGTATGCTCTTGCATCTAGCACGTTACCAGCTTCAAACCGAGGAACAACTGGAGAGCAAGCTTCTCGCACAGTCCAAGCCCTTACATGCGTGTCAATCAAGTCCCTGTTGCTCTCGAACACATTTCTAGCGTCTACCATATTCCCGCACTTTGCATACATGTTTATCAAGCTCGTGATCACCAACCTGTTGGACGACAACCCACTTGCAATGGCTTGTGAATATGCTATGCTTCCACACCCAGTATCTCCCCAAGTTTAACCTGTGACATTCTTTCACTCCATCCATGGAACATGACTCCTTTACAACTTCAACATCAACAGAATGTTATACATAACAATCTGTCTCTCTCTTGTTGTGATGAGAAAGCTGTTAAGAAGTGTAGCTCTAGAAAAACTGGCAATAAAATACACAATATACATGTGTTTCTCTTCGGTATGAGTGCCTAGAGTGTGTGTGTGTGTTATACATATACTATACAGTCTCCAGCTTACCAACTGGTACATTAACTCCAAGCAGCATGGTCCAAGACACCAAGTTAGGTTCGAATGGCACATTTTCAATCAAATCCCTGGATTCCTCGATCTGTCCAGCTCTTGACAAGAGATCGACTGTGCACATGTAATGCTCGAAAGCTGGAGTGATGCAATGGCTATGTACCATCTCCACAAAGTAGTTACCCCTTGTTCAACATTACCGATATGACTGCATGCTGTGAGAACACTCCTGAACGTGATAGTGTCAGAGTTTACACCTTCCAGGTTCATCTTATGGAAAAGGTAAAGTCCCTCCGCTCCGTGTCCGTGCTGAGCATATGCAGCAAGCATGGCATTCCAAGTGATCGTTGTTCGAGCATGCATCTTGTCGAAAATCTCCCTCGCAACCCCAACCTCACCGCATTTACCATACATGTTCACAATAGCCGTCTCCACAGCAACATCGACGAGTCCATTCACTATAAGTGGTCGTGGATGGCTCTTCCCACAAGCAGATCTGAACAAGTCGAGCACGAGTTCAGCACGCTAATGAACGTTATCCTGTTCGTTTCCAAGCCTGCAATATCCATGAGCCGAAACATGTGGATGGCTTCGCTCTCCCCGTACAAAGCGTACCCTGAGATGATGGAATTCCAAGAAGCTGTGTCCCTCTGTGTCATCTTTTCGAATAAAAACCTGGCCTCCTGCATATGCCCGTTCTGAGCATATACTGAGATCATAGCATTCCAAGAGACTAGGCTCTTCTGGGGCATGCTATCAAACAACGTTTTCGACTCGCTGACATTTCCCGCTTCTCCATATGCAGTCACCATAGCTGTCCAGGAATAAACATCTTTCACAAGCATTTTCTCAAAGACGAGTACAGCACCATACAATGCCCATTCTGGGCATTTGCTGTGAGCACTGCATTCCATGACACAATGTTCTTGTGAGGCATCTTCTCGAAAGCCAACATAGCGTCCTGAACACTCCACACTTCCATACATTGTAACAACTGCAGTGCCCACAACAACATCAAGCTCCAAACCCGACTGGGAAACCATCATGTGGATTCTTTTCCCTTGCTGCAAATCCCGAGCAAACTGCAGGCTTCGAATGCATTGAGAATGTGAATCTGTCTGCCCTGTAGCCCTCGAGATCCATAAGCGCAAGCAGAAGAATCGCTTCCCTGCCCAATCCATCTTTTGTATAAGCTGCGATGATTACATTCCAAGAGACCACGTCCTTGACAGGAGCGCTGTCGAAAACACGCTTCGCAAACTGCAGTTGCCCGTTCTGGGCATACGCAGAAACCATGATATTCCACGAGAACACGTTCCGCTGCTCCATGGATTGGAAAATCTCTACTGCCTCACAAATGCAGCCGCATTTGCTGTACATTTGCATCAAAAGATTGAGCAGAAGGATGTCTCCCGGGACCGTGAACGCAGAATCCGCCCGTGGAGAGTTCTTCCTTGCCCTAAATCCTTCGTTGCAATACATTCTTGCAGAAGACGTGTAAATGTACACATTTGCTCCTAACCCTAAACCCCTCATTAACGCGTGTTTAAGTGCTCTTAAACCTTAAACCCTAAACCCGATTATTATATGAATTGTATACAAGTCACTTGTCAGCAAATCTCTTACTGACGAGCTCTCCGAACTCGGCCGCGTCGAAGAACCGACCGTTGTAGAACAGCTTCTGCCCAGAGAATCCCACGTCCGTCCGGTTCATGAAAAACTTCCCAGTCGGAACACCAGTCGGATCACCCGATGGAAGCAATGCCAACCACACCGCGGTATCCGCCCCGACCTCGACAGGGTGCCCAAAGAAACTGGACATGGTCGTTGCCGTAGCACCTGGACACATGCAGTTCACTGAGATCCCTTACGCTGTAGATCCCCAACTACGAGCCTGGTGTAGGTGTTGAGTGCGATCTTAGAGGTGCTGTAGTCCGATATAAACTCTGGACGGAGGCCCATTTCTTCTCCTAGACAAGGCCAGCCTTTAGCTTTGACTTCACCTCTCTCCACTGCCTGTAGATACTCCTGTATGAACTCATCTATGGTTTGTGGCGTGATGCTGGATACATCTTCCAGCTTCGTCCTCCATTCGTTCTTCAGATACTACAATCATGTTGTTAGCAAACGCGTGTGTGTGTGAATGTGTATGAGAGAGAGAAAAAAACATCCATATAAACACACAGTAAACAGACACATCACGCACGCACGCACACACTTACGTCAAGATCACCAGCTCTGGAACTGACATTGACAATTCGACCTCCAGGTTTCATGATAGGCATGATGGCTTCAATCATTCTCTTTGACCCATAGAAATTGGTATCGATTATTTTTTTAGCTTCTTCTAAGTTTAAAGGAAGAGACTTGGATCCCATGCCAGCGTTATTGACCTGTCAATAAGACAACAACAACAACTAGAAACTAATATATAAAACTAAAACTATGTTTTGTTTGTTACTCACAAGAATCTCGATGCCTCCGTAAGTCTGAGACAGCCAGCGGATCAGTTCAGCTACGGACTCCGGGGAAGTGATGTCCAATTGATGGTAATAAACATGAAGACCCTCCTTGTGTAGCTCTTCGACAGCGGCCTTCCCATGTCCCTCGTCCCTCGAGGTTAATATGACAGTTAATCCTTCCTTTGCAAGCTCTCGAACAATTTGCAAGCCGATGCCCTTGTTTGCACCAGTTACAAGTGCAACAACGTCCTTGGACCATCCCCTGAGGATGAATACATATGTGTATATTAGTTTATTAATAAAATTATAGCATACCTCTCTCCAGAAACTGTATCCATTGCCGTGCTTGGTAGATCTTCAATCTAGATCTTCTGCAGTCAGAAGAATACCTTGCTTCCGGATACTAATGAAACGTGTGCGGCTGATAAACAAACAGAATATTCTAGGAACAATGTTATCTATTGCGTAGTGTATTATGCTACAATTGAACAGAACCTTTTTGTCAGCTTGTACTTTGTATATATATGTATATCTACACGTCACTGGTTTCGGCGCTCTCCCAGTTCTGATACAAAAGTGCTGCGGCTGCCCTCGCTGCAACAGAGGAGCTGTATTTCTTTCTTAAAGAGTTCAGCAATGCCTCGTGGGACTCCTGTAAAAGAATGCTTACACACACACCACACACGCATATATATGGAGAGAGAGTAACCACATACAGGTGTTATAAACTAGCCTTAGGCGTTGTACCTTAAGCACGCGAACCTCTTCTTCAAGAGCATTGGCAGCCTCTTTCTGCAATGGAAAGAGGAACATATATGATACATGTACAAAAGGATGGATACGCTTTATGTATTTATACAATTATTACGTTCGAGGACGTTTCTTACCTGTCTTCTGATCTTCACTTCTAGTTCTAAGCTGCGTTTCCTTTCTTCAGCTAATGCCTGTATCGCAGCCTTACGATTAGACTCTGCAGCTTGTACACTCTGCCGAAGCTCCTCAATCCGTTGTCTTAAGTCAGACTGAAAATAAATTACTCAAAAACTGCTCCGTGTGTGTGTGTACAGTTGGGATGACAAATAAGAGTATTTCTCTCTTCACCATATATAAATACACATACACACACACATGTGTGTAAACATATGTAGAAACTGTAGCTCAGGACGTGGATATGCATTTACGTATTTATGTGTCTGTGTCTTATATATAGTAATACAGACACGCATATGGACGTACATTCCTAATTGTGCATGTATACAAGATGAGATCGTTCTTTTCTTAGAAGATATCTCTAGCTGCGTGCGTGTATATATACGTTTATGCGTGTGGTGTATGTGTATGTGCGCGTGCGTGCGTGTGTGTAGTGAAGAGAAACACCAACCTCGTCTTTGTCATCCCATTTGCGTTGATAAGCAGGCAGTCTCTTGGAATTCTGAAAGAGGGGCCGTGATTCGTGTCCATTCGTTTTCGTAAGAAACCTTCTAATTCTTGAGAGATTGCTAGAAGAAGATGCATGCTGATCATCTCTAATCTTTCTCTCAGCACCCTCACTTAAGCTAGAACCTGGAAGAATCCTTCTCTTCGTGGGTTTCGGAGTAGAAGACCCTCTGATAACTTCACCATCGTGTATAACCAGCCGCTCAAACACAGGAAAATCATCTGTATCTGTCCTGTAGCTCTTATTTGCCTGAAGGACTCCTTCATCTAGCTTCCGTTTACCACTATCCAACCTGCTATCCTTGAACCACTTCGACTTCAGTATTCTGCTCTTCACGTTCTGTCCTTGAGTCTTTCGAGCTCTAAAAGAATCCTTAAACTTCAGTATAGTAGCAAGGACTAGCAGTGCCAACGTTCCGAAACAGAGCTTTGCAGAAAGAGAGTTTATCGGAAATGGTGGTCTCCCAACATGACTAGCTTCTGGAATATATTATAAGATGGTTACGAAACTCAACATACATTGTGTGATCAGATTAACAAGAGTACCTTGTACAGCTATTGTTTGGAACTTCCGCATTTTTCTGAGCAAGTTGGCTCCTGTGTCCATAGCCTATAACAGAAGTTGTCACAAAAATGCACCAAATCCATATATATAAATGATGTGTGTGTGATAAATTCATAACTGTAGCATCGTTGGGCCTAGAAGCAGTATTTTGTGATGGCCAGTGAATGGAAGCTGGATTCTTTTGCTTGTGCTGCCCTGTTGGGTTTCTTACCTCGAGCCCGAAGTTGCATTCAGCAGCGCTTCTACCTTTCAGGCATTCTACTGACAAATTCCAGCTACTGGTGCTACATTTTCTGTTGCTGCCTATGCAAATCGACTGACCTCGGCCAAGCGCCGGTTGCTGCGCCTCCCCGCAAGCGTGCATTTCACAGAATCGGGTCTCCGGATATGAATTCCTGTCGGCGCATCCCTGATGGCGCTCCTCCTGCTTTCGAAGAACCCTAACCCTGAATTAGTAACTCGTTTACATGTTAATTAAACTTTTGAAGCTTTGCGCCAAATTTTATGGCGGGAATCAAGCATAGGAATCACATATATACACTATGTGCAATAATATATATGCTATATTACGATTGCATATATATATATATATGTGTGTGTGTGTGTTAATATATGCAGTGGTAATATAGCATATATCTTGGCATAAACATAATATAGTAATAATAATAATAATAATATTAATGAAAGATTTTATTGTGAATTTTATTTTTAAAACTATAAATTTAATTGACATATTTATTTAGAGACACATCATATTATTAAGGCGTAAACAAATGATATTAAGAATCAATTATATATAATATATGTATATATCATTTATACGAGTGTATATATTAACTTCATATATATTTTAAACGTAGATGAAGTACAAAATTTGTGGGAAGCAGTTGATCATCGTCTTGGCCATGGTGGGTAGTAGCCAAACAGACGATACGCCTCCTCGTAGTTGTCTATCTTCACTTGCAGGATTTTGCGCTGAGCCTTTGATGATTTGTCTCTGATGAGCATTAAGATTTGCTCGTAGGCTTGAGCGGGAGTCATTCCATCTTGTTCCACATAGTTTGCATATGTCTGTCGCATTTGTAGCTTTCTCCGATGGCAAATCTCAAAAAATCTATTGAATTCGGTTCCCCTCAGTCGGCGCCCCGTGCACTCGTGATCGCACGCGCCACGGCAATGAATACCACAGTCGGGAAGTTTACCACTCGGGATATGTGTATCTATAAGCGCTTGCACTTCCGGTGGAACTGGCGTAGATCTGCGAGGCACTGCAAGAGCTTGTGTTGGCTGCACGGTACCTGTGCCAAGCACTTGGGTGGTGATCGAGTGATGCAGGGCGTTTGCTAGCTGCGTCGTTGCTTGAGCCCAATTGCTTGCCGCACTGCAATCTCTGCAAGCCTGTATAACAGCTGCCTGAGCAAGTTGCCAATCCGACATAGCCTTCTGTGCAGCCAAAGCCCGCTGAGCTGTCCGTTGCATAGCCTCCGCCTGAGCCTGCTGTTCATCTGCCTTCTGTGCCTCCACAGCCCGCAGAGCCGCCTGGTAGCTCTCGTTTTGAGCGCGTCAAGAGCTTCCATAGCATGTTCTGCTTTTCTTGAGCCTTTCTAGAAATCTCCTGGCATGCCTAGCTGCATCGAGTTGTGCCTCTGTTAGAGAAAACTGATTCTGGCTGGGAATGACAAAATCTGGAGTGTGCATCTGCTGCATTACAGGCAGCTGCATCAAGTTCCCTGAGGCTGCCTGTTGCACATGTGTTACAGGCGCCTGTGTTGAGCTCCCTGCAGCTGTTTCTTGCACAAATGCTACAAGCGGTTGTATCGAGCTCCCTTCCGCTTGTGAGGCTACATGTTGCTCATCTCTTATAGGGTGCCCTAGTCCTCTTCTATACATGGATCAAATCTCGTCTAAGTGTTTCCGGATCTCTATTATTGGCCTCGGCGAGTTGTCTTATATATTCTGGCGTGAGGATTCTACGGTACTCGTATATGCTAAGTTCGCGTGGATGTGTGTTGTCTGGAAGTAGCGGAATTATATGGTTCTCCGATGCTTGGCTCGTCAAGCTCGGTAGTGCTGCTCGCAGATCTGACGGTAGTGCCTGTAGAGGTTGTACGACGATTCCTTGTTGTCGGCCTTTAAAAAACCAGAGATCGCTTATATATATATGTATATAAGAAATTAAAAAGAACATACTTGCAGTGTTGGAAGAGCTCATCTTTGAAGTCTTATTGCGGGCTCTTCTCTTTGCCTCCTGGATTGACGTGTCTTTCTTTGCTGCGGTGGCACCAGTAAAGCAAGCGGTAATACCACCAGTGGTTGGAATACACGAAGAAGTAGAAGGCATATAAGCACAGACTTCTGCAGTATTCAGAAATCTTCATTTAAAAATAATCCAAACACACACAAACAACGCACGCACGCATTACACACATACGTGATCTGCTTGCTAACCTTGTTGTGGCGTTCGCTCTACTTGCGCGCTTGGTTTTTGCGCCCTAAAACGCCTAGTGTTAGGCTTTTATAGTACAAACATTCACGTGTTTTCACGTGTTCAGACACATTATTTATTTTCCCTTATAGAGTAAATAAAGTATTTATTCGTATTATTTATATAAATTATTATTTTTAAAATATTATTTAGATTAAAAATAGAATATGATAATCTAACTTGTAAGAGAATAAGTTAATATGTTATATTATATATATTTATATAAAATTATTTGTGAATGTAAGAATATTTGAGAATATGCTATTAAAATTTATATTGAAAAATGATTATTAAATATTTATTTATTTTTAAAGCATAATCTTTTAACTAGTAAGGCACATTAATACTTTACCCATCTTCTTCATCTTCTTCATCCCTTTCTGCAAATAGATAAATAGATTTATGTAAGTTATCTTTTTGTATATTAATATTATATTGAGTATATTCTTTCAGAATATTCAAATGACATCACATTATAAACATAAAACTTTGATTACCTGTATAATCATAAGCATCTATTTCTTCTTCGTCCCCATTGTTGTCGCCTGAAAACAGTTATTTATTTATTATTTATTATTTATTTTATTTTATTTTAAATAAGCATACGTACCCATTGGATGGTATAAAGCTGCAAGCACACTTGAAGAGTGCAAAGAAGCTCATGCACCTATAGAGCTGAACACATTCCGTACAAGGAATATACTGGAAAAGATACTAGATTATATAAGTATAATAAACCAGGCCAGTAAAGATTTTCATACCTGCAAGTCCCCTCCCCTCGTAATGAAATGCGAAGGGATATGCACACGTGGCACCTTTCCACAGGTTTATCCATAGAATATTCTTTGGATAATATATATATATATACACACACAAGCATGATTATATTTCTATTTAAAAGCCACAAGATTATTTAAGATTAATGTTATTATTAAGATATTAAATAAATTTAATTTTAATATAATTTAAAAATAGCTAGTGCATTTCTTAATAACCAATTTACTTTATTTAGTGGTGTAGTGTTTTTTTATTTTTAATTATTATTTTTTCTTATAAATTTGTTTAAGAAAAATAACAGTTTAATATAAACTTTGACTCTAAGTTTAGAGTCCATCGATGATATTTTTTTCCTGGAGTTTCTTGATATCTTGCCTCAATCTCATTTGACTCACAACAATCTCTATAGAAGTTGTTTAAGGAGCGCACTTGCTCTACTCTTAGACATTGTTTATCAGCTGTTGCACTTCTGGTGGAAGAGGCTCCCCACGAGCAGGTACAAGGAGGAGGAGGCACATAGGCTGGTACCGCTGGTTGCACTACTGGAGGTTGCTGCTGGTTGAGGTTGTGGCAAAACTCCTCCTAGTTGCACTGCAGAGTTGTTGCCATCCTTAAAGCTCTTGAAATTGTTTCGCCAAGTTTAGTTTTACTCGCATCTTGTGGTTGGGCTCCCTGTGTGCAGGCGTTTGTCGTGCTTGGAAGTTGCGATCGAACAGCGACTGCAGGCATTACTGGCTGGTTGCAGTTGCGACCGTGGTTGAGGAGACACATTTTGTGCTGGTTTGGCAGTTGCGGCCTAACAACGATTGGTTGAGGAGCCACATTTTGTTGTTGTGCAGGCTGCGACTGAGCACCTGATGAAGTTCCTTGTGACGATCCTTGAGCCACCTGTGGTTTTGGTGGTGAGGAAACTCTTTGGCGAACATGTGGAGGCGAAGAAGGATCTCCCTGTGACAAGCTTGTTGGTTGCTGTGTTTGGACCGGCTGCCGTCCAGTTATTAGTTGTGGATCTTCCCTTGGTCGCCGCCGTCCGGCTTAGAATGAAAGATCAATAAATAACTTTTACATATCTTAAGAAAGATCATACTTGGGCGCAAGCTACTTCCAAGGAGGTTGTCAACGGCCTCTCGATTTTTTCTCTTTTCAATCATGCGTTGCCTCTCTCGCTCCGCTCGTTGTTTTTCTTCCATCTCTCGGTTCGCTCGTCGTTGTCGTCGTTCTTGCTCCTCTTGCTCCTCTCGTTGTTGTTCCTGCATTCCTGTTTGTCCGCCTCTAAAGCAAGAAGAGATAGGTGCACACGACGAGGCGGAAGGCATAGTGTTCTCTTGTTCTACACAGAGAACAATAGTCACATTCAGCAGAATTTTAGTGCGCAAAGTATAGACAACTAAACCAAAACTATACTTGCAGTTCCCATAGCACCTTTCAATTAGGTCAAAACTTTGTCATACACTTGGATTGATACGTGTATAGGTACTGTTTTTAAATGGTGTATATACGTGAAAACATATGACTTCAACTTGCCTCGTTGTCGCTGCACATCTTCGGCAGGGTTTCTATATCCAACGGCTGTTATAACTCGAAATTCAAACCTTGTATATTGAGGGAGCACTGGCAACACATTAGAATCTTGCCGTGGCTGCGGGCTTAGATGATCTTGCAGCAGGATTGGATCCAATGGTTGTGAAAGCCATGCTGTACGAGTGTGCATAGATATTGATATTTTATCAAATTTATAGAAATATTATTTATTACATATTTAAGAATAGAAATATTAGTTATTAATAATCTCTATAAGGTTGAATTTATTTTAAATCAATATCTTTAAAATTTAGATTTTCACTGTTTTAATTGTAATTATTCGAAAACACAAATATAATATGTATAACACGCATAATGTGTGTGTATGCTTCAAACGATATGTTATTAGTAAGAATAGTAAATCATCCTTATTTGATTACCGTCCCAGTCTATGTCGCTTGGATCATTGTCATTTGCTCCTGCACATTTTAATTTGATTTAAAGCAAATATTCTTGGATTATCCTTCATAGTTAAATTTTCATTAATTTTTATTTTACCCATTGCTGCAGAGTAAATAGTCTGCCGATAAACAATGTTAAGTATGGAGAGAGAATGTGCTTTGTCTTAAACGTTCTGGAACATCTCAGCCGTCAAATATAGCGAATATTTTAAAGTATATTCACGAGTTAATCACAGCCATTGAATGGTTCCCAAAATCTTCAGGTCTGTAACTGCGTTGATTTCTGTTACCAGAATCTTCAGATCTGTCACTGTGAAACAGCCGTTGATATCGGTTACCAGAATCTTCAGATCTGTAACTGTGAAAGATAAGCTACGGTTTTTTAAAGGCACACCTTTCCACGTACGTGGCTAGAATATCATTTAGAATATTCTTTTGCATCTAGTTTATCCATAAGTATATTCTTTATAGGTATACATTGCAGTTAATGTTTTTATAAGGTTTAAAAAATAAATATTTATATTTTAATAAAATTTATATAAATTATGATATTTTTCAAATATCATTAATATAAGATTTAAGTGTTATATATATATAATATATATATTATATTCAAACAAATAAATAAAAAATGATGTTGATAAATACAAATAGATTAATCCATTTGTTATGGAATGAATTAAATCGAATAACACTCGTTGTGACAATAATGATAATTTAAATGTAAAGTTATAAATTTTAATTATTTATAAGTATAATGGATTTATATTTGAAAATAAAAAATGCCACTGTAAACTTTTAGGTTTTTATTTCAAAGTTAGTAATATAATATAATATTCAAATGGAAATATATTTTAAAGTGCATAATGTGTAATGTGTGTTACTGTATATAAATATTAATTAATAATATAATATAAAATTAAACATAGAAAGAAAAAAAAAATCATATAATACTGAATACACTTAAAGTTGATAAACATTAAAAATTTAGGACTGTGAAAAAACATATTCAAGGAATATGTTAGAAAGGTACTATAGTAATGCTTGTATATCCGGTGGCAAGTAGCCAAACCTATCAAATGTTCGCTGGTAGTTGTCTATCTTTGCCTGGATTTTCCGGATTTCTTGCCTCGATCTCATTTGACTGGCAACAATCTGTAAGAGTGTTCTGTAAACTTCTGGGCGGACATTGCTCGTAGAAGATCCGTAAGAAGCGCACGTGCTCTGCCTGTTCCTGATCTGCTGTCCTCGGGGTCGGGTGGTGCAGCGCCACAAAATTCACTAATCTTCTTGTATTCGGCATGCCTGAGACGCTGTCCAACACACTGGTAACTGCATCTGTTGAAATGCAAGTTGCAGAAAATAATGGTGTTTTCTTGTTGGACTTCGGCCTTCAGCCGTGCCACTTCTGGTGGATCATCCGGAACAACAGTAGATGTTGGTGGAGGAAGCTCCTTACGATTGGGAACAGCTACCTGAGGAGGAAGAGGCACATAGTCTGGTACTCCTGGTCGCGCTACTGGAGGCCGCTGCTGCGGTTGAGGTGCTTGCATGGCCTGTGGCAAAACTCCTCCAGGTTGCACTGCTGAGTTTCCTGGGGCAGGTGAAACCCTTGAAGTTAAAGCTCTTGAAATTGCTTCATTAAGTCCAGTTGCACTCGCATTTTGTTGTTGGGCTCCCTGTTGTGCACTTGGAAGTTGCAACCCAACGGCGACTGGTTGAGGTTGAGGAGCCACATTTTGCTGTGGTACAGGCATTAGCACTGGCTGGTTGCTCGTGCTTGGAAGTTGCAACCAGCAGCGACTGGTTGATAAGCCATATTTTGCTGCTGTGCAAGCATTACTGGCTGGTTTGTCGTGCTTCGAAGTTGCAACCCGACAGCGACTGGTCGAGGAGCCACACGTTGCTGTTGTGCAGGCATTACCAGATGGTTTGTCGTGCTTGACAGTGGCGACTGAACGGCGACTGGTTGAGGAGCCACACTTTGCTGTTGTGCAGGCAATACCAGATGGTTTGTCGTGCTTGACAGTGGCGACTGAACGGCGACTGGTTGAGGAGCCACACTTTGCTGTTGTGCAGGCAATACCAGATGGTTTGTCGTGCTTGTCAGTGGCGACTGAACAGCGACTGGTTGAGGAGCCACACTTTGTTGTTGTGTAGGCATTGGCATTGGCGACCGAAAAGCGACTGGTTGTCGAACCACATTTTGCAGTTGTGCAGGCGCTACTGGCTGGTTTGTGGTGCTTGGCAGCTGAGGAGATACAATTTGCAGTTGTGCAGGCGCTACTGGCTGGTTTGTGGTGCTTGGCAGCTGAGGAGATACAATTTGCAGTTGTGCAGGCGCTACTGGCTGTTTTGTCGTGCTTGGCAGTGCGGCCATAGTTGAGGAGATACAATTTGCAGTTGTGCAGGCGTCACTGGCTGGATAGTTTGAGCTTGACGGTTGAGGAGACGCATTTTGCGGTTGTGCAGGCGTCACTGGCTGGATAGTTGAGCCTGACGGTTGCGACCATGGTTGAGGAGACGCATTTTGCTGTTGTGCAGGCGTTACTGGCTGGTTTGGCAGTTGCGGCGTAACAACGATTGGTTGAGGAGCCCCATTTTGTTGTTGTGCAGGCTGCGACGGAGTACTTCCTTGTGATGATCCTTGTGAAGGTTTTATTGCCGCCTGTGGTGGTGAGGAAATTCTTTGGCGAACATGTGAGGGGAAGAAGGCTGTCCCTGTGACAAGCTTGTTGGTTGCTGTGTTTGGGCCGGTGGATCTTCCCTCAGTCGCCGCCGTCCGGCTTAAGAATGAAAGATCGATAAATAACTTGTACATATATCTTGAAATACTTAAGAAAGATCATACTTGAGCGCAAGCTGCCTCCAAGGAGGTTGCCAACGGCCTCTCGACTTCTTCTCCTTTCAATCATGCGTTGCCTCTCTAGCTCCGCTCGTTGTTTTTCTTCCCTCTCTCGCTCCGCTCGTCGTTGTTGTCGTTCTTGCTCCTCTTGGTCCGCTCGTTGTTGTGTTTGTCCGCCTCCAAAGCAAGAAGTGATAGGTGCACACGACGAGGTGGAGGGCATAGTGTTCTCTTGTTCTACAGAGAGAACAATAGTCACATTCAGCAGGATTTTAATGCTCGACAACTATAACCAAAACTATACTTGCATTTCCCATAACACCTTTCAATTAGGTCAAAACATTGTCATACACTTGTATTGGTACGTGTATAGATTGGTAAACATGAAACATGCATGACTTCAACTTGCCTCGTTGTCGCTGCAGATCTTCAGAGCTGGAAGTTTACAAAGTTTTAGGGTTTCTATATCCAACGGCTGTTATAACTCGAAATTCAAACCTTGTATGTTGAGGGAACAATGTGTCTTGCTGGAGCGATAGAGATTGCACTGGCAACACATTAGGATCTTGCGGTGGCTGCGAGCTTAGAGGATCTTGCAGCAGGACTGGATCCAACGGTTGTGAAACTGTAATTTTATCAAATTTATAGAAATAAGAATAGAAATATAAAGTTAATATAATTTTAAATCAATGTTTTAATTCTAATCTTTCTTGAACACAAATGATATATATATATATAACACATAAATGTGTGTGTATGCATCAAACGATATGTTATTAGTAAGAATGTCCTTACGTATATCTGAATACAGATTATCCCAGTAAAAGTCGCTTTGGTCATTTTGATTTGCTGCTTGTAAAACATTTGAGTTAGTAAGAATGTCCTTATTTAAATCTAAATACTGATTACCGTCGAGTATGTCGCTTAGGTCATTGTCATTTGCTCCTGCTGCTTGTAAAACATTTTAGTTTGATAATATTCTTGGAATATCCTTCACATTTATTGGATGGCTTAGATTAAACTTTGTTAAGCTTACCCATTGCTGCAGCACTTGATCAGAATATACCTTAAGCTATCTGAAATCTCAACCGTCCATTACGAATATATTCTGATTTGATTACAGCCATCGATTGGTTCACCAGAACCTGTAACAGTGAAAGATAAACTTAGGTTAGCTGATCATACCTCAAACATCCGTTACGTCCGCTATGGGTTTTTCCTGCACACGAGAAATGAGAAGAGACGTGAAAAGCCACACCTTTCCATACACGTGGCTAATATCCTTTAGAATACTCTTTCTGCCACGTATGCGTAATGGCTGATGTGGCTCAATGCTGACGTGTACGTAATAATTGCCAGTTGGCAGTACGCTAGGATATTTCTCCACACACACATGTGGAGAGAGATTAATTGAAGTTTACTAAGAGCTTGTGAGGTCAATTTCCATGGAGACCCAGGCGCCTGCTACTACCACTACCAAGCTATGGGCGCCCCAGGTTACCAAGCCTCCCTTCAGGATTGTCGAAGACGATAGCAAGCCCACTCTCCGTGACCCGGTACTCTCTCTCTCTCTCTCTCTGAGTTTTCTTTCCTCATGGGTTTTTTGTGATTGATTAGCTCTTGACTTCGGATCCAATTGAGACAGAGCAGATTCTTCTCCAGCCTCCCCCATTCAATCGAGAAACGAAACAACCCAATTGAATTCATGCCTTCGTTTCTTCAGTAAGCATTTATGTATCCTCTCTTCGATCTTAATCCAAGCATCGTTACTTTGTCCATAATGTGTATGTGTGTGTGTGCGCACATATATCTCGAAGCATATGAAGTGAACACACACACACACACACATGCACTATAGTATTTTATCTGTAAGTATTCAGGGGAAGTACATCACTCGGTAGCAGCATAAGATGCTCCACAGACTTAGAGGTAAATCTTCTTGCTATATAGCTAACTAAAGAATTGATTTATGTATATTTGAACTACCCACACACACACACACACACACACACAATGATAAACGTTCGTGGTGACAGACTGTTCAAGCCCGTATAACCAGGAACGCACATAAGAAGCAAAAGCGCATGCTAGTAAACACCCTGAACTTCAGCAAGCCGAACATCCCCACGTATAATATGCTTCTTTCAGCATACATAGAGTGTGGTCACTGGGAAGACGGAGAACATCTATTTTGTCAAGTCCTGCAACACGAGCAGATCTCAAGCAAGCTGGTAACCATGAGCTTCAACATGTTAACAAGTGCATATGGGAAAGCAGGCAAGTTCAAAAGCATGGAGAGACTCTTAATGTTCTTCATGTGTGAAGGAGGCATGCCCAATACACGTACATATAACTCCATAATCAGTTGTTATGGTAAATCATCTCAGCTACCCGATATGGAGTCCGCACTTAGCCGTATGCTTGAGCTCGGTCTCCATCCCAACACCGTAACCTGGACTTCTCTGGCAGATGCTTACCGTAAAGCGA
This sequence comes from Selaginella tamariscina, assembly GCA_003024785.1. Lineage (NCBI taxonomy): Eukaryota > Viridiplantae > Streptophyta > Lycopodiopsida > Selaginellales > Selaginellaceae > Selaginella > Selaginella tamariscina. The sequence goes on from PUQB01000350.1 coordinate 110,630, forward strand.
ATCGCCATGGGGCTTGATGCAGTTTTAGAGCTCTTGCTGCAGAATCCTCGTGAGCTTGATATATGAAATCCTATGGTTTACTCATTGATGTGTACTCTAAACGCAAGGACCGTGTGAAACTCGAACAGACCTGTATACAGATGGCTGAGGCTGGTCTCAAGCCGGATATTGTAACATGGACGTCCATAGTTGATTCTTTGCAAGATTACGATGACATAGTCGCCTTCTCCAGCAGAGTCTTTCAGGTGAACGTGAAGCCGGATGTACCATTTTATCTCGTTCTTCTTGGCAGCTACAAACACAGTTCCTGCCTCACAAAGCTTTGTGAAGTCTTCAGCTTGCTAAAGAAACTTGACCCGACTAAGGAGCAACTTCTCAAGGTTCTCTCTCCTGTCTCTTCCGTCTCTCTCTCTCTCTCTCTCCTGTCTCTTCCGTCTCTCTCCCTCTCTCTCTCTCTCTCGTCTCTTCCGTCTCTCTTCTCTCTTCCCCCCCTCTCTCTCTCTCTACTAAACATCATTACACCAGGCTTACAACATTGTTCTGGATGCATACGGGAGCAAAAAACTGATCAGCAGAATGGAGACAGCTCTGGACAATCTAAAAGAGGACGGTTTGAAGCCAAACGTGGTCACGTAACACAGCATTATCAGTGCATATGCCAGGGCGAAGATGATGAACAAAATGGAAGTCACGTACATATGCATGAAGGTAGACTGCCTTGTGCCGGACATATTCGTATATAACGTTTTGATGGATGGATATGCGAGCTTAGGGATGGTAGAGATGGCGGAAGAGACGCTACTGGAGATGTCTGGAGCTGGTTTTAAGCCTTCTATACGAGAGTATACGTCTGTATTGAATGCATATAAGAATGCAGCGAGGTATGTAGAACTAGTGGCAAGGTTTTCAAGCCTGCATGAGAATGGTTTACTCCAGTCAAGCTTTCAGACTATGGCTGTGTTCTTTTCAGCTCTCAAGGATTCCCGGTCGGGTAATGTAAGAGGGCATATTCTGGAATGTGCTCGACTTTGCGATGATTCTCATATAGTTTCAAGGTTGTTATTCGCTGAAAGAGACGATACTGAGCTCTGGAGGGTGTTAAAGAGCTCCTAAGTCGAGCTAGGAGGTATCTCTCTCTCTCTCTCTCTCTCACACACACACACACACACACACGTAATGTTTATAGGAGTTCCTTGGAGGAAGTGGAAGTGTTATGCGACTCTCTAGTGGAAGTTCTTGAGTTACATGGGCTTAAGAGACGAGCGTTCAGGCTTATGGAGATGACGATTGAGATGGAGATTTTTGTGATAGAGAAGAGGCAAGAGAACAGGCTGGTTGTGGATCTTCACGGGCTTTCGTCAACAGTTGCCGAGGTTGGTTTAGTTGTGTGGCTATCGAACGTGAAGAGGGCTTACCAAGGTTACTACGATGGTAACCATGGTTATGACGATGGTTATGGTTTGGTGAGTATTGTGACTGGATGGGGAAGGGGCAGTAGAGAGTGTGGGGAATCTCCATTGAGGAGGAATGTTTTTGGGATTCTTTGGAAGTTGGGATCACCATTTAAAGTGGAGAAAGAGAATGTGGGACGTGTGAGTGCAAGAATGTGTGAGTTCAAGGACTGGATTTTGCAAGCTCACGTTGGTTATGTATAGTTTTAAACTATAAAAAAAGTACAAAAGTTAACATTATACAATGTGCATTGTCCAGAGTGGGATTTGAACCCACGCCCTTTCGGACCAGAACCTTAATCTGGCGCCTTAGACCAACTCGGCCATCTGAACGTTTTTATAAAATTTGTTACAATCAACCTATTCGAACGGATGCTTAAAATCACAACATTTTTTCATGTGTTAATATAAATAAAATTAAAATTAAGCGTGTGTATCAAGTGTATTGGTAATTAAATCCTATGAATGAAACATATATATATATTTTACTACACGCATATATGTAATATTTTAAAATAATCTGTGTAACTGAATTTGAAGCTTTAATATAAATAAGAAATAATATAGTTTTCTATATATATAAATATGGGAGCTTGTTTTTAAATAAGATTCATTTATAACTCTTTAAACAAATCATATATATATATATTAATGTCAGAAGTGATGGCTTTCTCTCTCTTACACACGCATACACATACACAGTTTTAAAGATCCAATATCATCGACTTTGTAAATAAAACTCGGTATACTGTATTATGAAGTCGTCGTTTATACCCACTAGAGCATAAGAAGAAACATATATATAAAAAATAATAATTAATAATTAAGCCATTATTGCTTACCGTATAAACATTCAAGCTTTCTTCCCTTCCCCAGAGCGTGTCACCGTCCTCGTCGCACTCCTCATAGTCACAAACTCCTCAGCAGCCGTAGGATGAATGCCAACAGTTGCATCAAACTGTGCCTTGGTTGCACCACACTTGAGAGCCACGCAATCCCCTGCATAATCTCAGCTGCATCCGGCCCACACATAGACGCCCCCAACACCTTATCATCCGCAGTATCCACCAACAGCTTCATCACAGATTTCTCCTGTCTGCCCGATATCGTGTTCTTCATCGGTGTGAAGCTCGAGGTAAACACTGCTATATCCCCTTTGGCAGCCTCTATAGCCTCTTGCTCGGACAGTCCTACAACAGAAAGCGGTGGCTGACAGAAGACCGCTCTTGCTACGTTCTCATAGTCCGGCTTCGTCGGCTGGTTACCAAACACAGTCTTGGCAAAGCACGTCCCCTCCATCAATGCCACTGGTGTAAGATTGATCCTGTTTGTAACATCCCCAATAGCCCAGATATTCGGTATGTTCGTCTGAGAGTATTCATCCACCTTGATAGCACCCAGAGAGTCAAACTCCACGCCGAGAGCCTCCAAGTTCAAGTCACTCGTCTTCGGTTTACGTCCCACACCAAAGAGGACAATATCTGTCATGATCTCACCGGCTGCATCCGTGTAAACCTTAAGACCGTCCTCTACTTTCTCAATCTTAATCACATTCGTATCCGGGTGAAGACGGACACCTCGGCCCTCCATGTTCTTCGCGACCACTGTCCGCATTTCATCGTCAAAACCCTCAACGGTGTCTTCTTCCTGTATAGCAAGTCCACCTTGCTTCCCATCCCGTTGTATATCCCAGCAAACTCTACTGAAATGTATCCACCTCCCACAATCACTGCTCGCTTAGGAAACTCCTCCAAGTTGAGACCCTCGTCCGAGGTGATAGCATACTCCTTTCCCGGGATGTTCAAACGGACAGCCTTACTACCTGTCGCCACTAAGATATGCTTTGCAGTATACCTCTTCACTCGATCATCGGAATGTTGGACTTCAACCGTGTGTGCATCCACCAGGCTAGCTCGGCCCTCAAGCATGGTCACACCAGAGCCGGTAAGAAGGCGTTTGTAGACTCCGTGCAGACGGACAATCTCCTTGTCTTTCTTCTCAATGAGCTTCTTCCAGTTGAAAGTGATATCCCCATTGATCTCCCATCCGGAGTTTCGGCTGTCTTCGAACTCGGAGCTGTACATGGAGGCGTAGACAAGGATCTTCTTGGGCACACACCCACGGATAACACATGTCCCTCCCACTCCACCACGGGTCTCCGAACTTACGTGAGAGAAAGGGAGCTCGCATATGGCGACTTTTGCCCCGAAGTTGGCTGCTGTCCGGGATGCACGGACTCCACCGCTTCCAGCTCCGATCGTGAATAGATCGAAGTCAAACTGTTCACTCCCGTTTGCAACAGGCTCCCCCATTTGGTTCTAGTATCTGTAAAATAGCAAAGTAAGTTTGTGTGTGTGTGTTGTGTGAGAGAAAGAGAGAAGATGGGCATGTGCAAACGTTTCTTTGTGAAAGTTAAAATAATGTTGTTCGTGTATCTACACACACACATATATATCGACTAACCCTAAAACGCATTATTGACAAGTAACTATACACATTTTAAAAAAAAAATTTGCATTGTTGACCTATGAATGTGGACATTGTAAATATTACTAATTGCAGCATGAAATTTGTTGCTAAAGCAAAGTTTTACACACACACACACACACACACACACACACACATATATATATAATATATATATGTTGTGTGTGTGTGTGTATCAAATGAAGTAAATTCGTCAACAAAGCAGCTTAAATTTATGAAATTTTCACATTCTAGAGAGAGAGCTTACCAATTGAACGATCGAGAATACACCACGCCCAGCAGGACCCTAAAATTGCTGCCCTAGGTTAATTTTATTTTTGGTAAGTATCTGTATTATTAGCTTTAATGATCCGCAGGATCGACGGCTCAGCGCATTTCAATGTTATCCTGCGGCTAAAATCTTGCCACTTTGCAAGTTTGACACATAAGAAGAACCAGTCTATCTTGGCTGACAGATTCCTATGCCATATAAAACAACGGGGCCGTTTTCGTTATCAATATTCACACGAAACATTGACTTTACCACACACACACACACATATAGAGAAGAGATATGTATATATATGTGTGTTATATACATATAGACACACACACATGTACGTATACATATATAGATATATAGATACATAGATACATATATATGTGTGTGTACACACACACATATAGAGAGAGAGACACATTATTTAATCTGGTTAGGTAAACTGTGAGTCAATGCATTTGTACTTCGCGTGATATTCGTTATCACCTGGTATATTGACTTTCTCTTCTCTCTCTCTCTCTCTCTCTCTCTCTATATATATATATATATAGATAGAGAGAGAGAGAGAGAGAGAGAGAGAGAGAGAGAGGTATACATACATATACCAGGTGTTAATGAACAATACATATACCAGGTGCTAATGAACAATACAACACACACACACACACACACATATATATCGAGAGAGAGAGAGTACACGAAGTTCACTCACAGTTAAGCTGATGCCCTAACCAAATAATTTAAATAATGTGATCGTTGAACGTGCCAAGCACTCACAAACAACAAGCCACGTTTGTTACGCGGGACACACAAAAGCCCACACAAATTCAAACCACAAGCAGGGTTTCTGCACTCTTATGGAGAAGATGAACACGAGAAGGCTCATTGGGATTGCCTTGTTGTGCAGTATTGTCCAGCAGCTCTCGTACTCGGCACACGCCTCGTCGTGGACAAAGCAGCTCGACCCCTTTAAAGACGTTGTGCAAACTATATACGGTGCTCACTGGCAACAGGCATTTGCAACCTTCTATGGCGACGAGACCGCAGGAGACAATGGGTAAGTCTACACAGTCATCTTTAGATGTGTGTGTGTGTGTGTGTGAGAGAGAGAGAGAGAGAGAGACAGACGCACCTTCCAGGTGGAGCATGTGGGTACGGAAACTTGCACCAAAGTGGATACGGAATGATGACTGCAGCATTGAGCAGTACGCTGTTTAAGAGCGGGTACGGTTGTGGGCAGTGCTATGAGATTAAGTGCAGGGATTCCAAGAACTGCTACCCCGGTTCTGTTGTAGTTACCGCAACCAACCTGTGCCCTGCAAACTGGGCTAAACCGTCCAACAATGGAGGATGGTGTAACCCTCCCAGGCAACACTTTGACATGTCTAAACCTGCCTTTATGAAGATTGCTTACTGGAGGGCAGGAATCATCCCGGTCTCATACAGAAGGTCTGTCACCTGCTCTCTCTCTCTCTCTCTCACACACACACACACACAAACACACACACACACACACTCACGAGAGAGAGAGAGATGCAATAGACTTACATTGATAGATAGAGCTTGAAGGACATCTTTCATGATTGCCTGCATGTACGAGTTTAAAACTTGAATGAGTACAGACAATCTCTCTCTCTCTCTCTCTCTCTCTCTCTTCTCTCTCACTCACACACACACGCACGCACACACACGAGTTAGAGGGAGGAAGAGAGAGTGAGAGAGAGAGAGATGCAATACACTTACATTGATAGATAGAACATCTTTTGATGATTGTCTGCATGTACGAGTTTAAAACTGAATGCGAACAGACAATCTCTCTCTCTCACTCACCACACACACACACACACGAGAGAGAGAGAGAGAGAGAGAGATGCAATACACTTACATTGATGATAGAGCTGAAGGACATTTTCATGATTGCCTGCATGTACGAGTTTAAAACTTCAATGAGCACAGACAATCTCTCTCACACACACACACGCACGCACGCATGATTGAGAGAGAGAGAGAGAGAGAGAGACTTACATTGCTAGATAGAGCTTGAAGGACATTTTTGATGATTGCCTGCATGAAACTTGAATGAGTACAGACAATCTCTCTCTCTCTCTCTCCCTCACACACACCACGCAGGCAGGCACGCACGCACGCAGCAGAGATGCGTCCTTGACATACTGTTTTGTTTTTGCTTGAAGGGTGAAATGTAACAAATCAGGGGGCATAACCTTTAAGTTAACCGGTAACAGTTGGTGGTTGATGGTTTTCATAACGAATGTAGGCGGGGAAGGAGACATAAAGTCGGTGTCCGTAAAGGGGACCAAGACTGGGTGGATACCAATGATGAGAAAACTGGGGATGGGTTTTCAGGTGTTTAAGAAACTCCAAGGGCAGAGTTTATCATTTCGGATTACGTGTTATACCAGTGGTAAACCGTAGTAGTTAATAATGTGGCTCCTGCAAATTGGCAGCTTGGGAGGACCTATTCCGCTAATGTTCAGCTGTGATTTCATTAAACGATTATATTCTTTTCTAATTTATTTTCTAAATAAAATCTATATACGAGTTATATATATGCATATATAACTTAATATGCTCTATGTAAATCTGAACATTAAAAACTAAATTCTATTATATACATGCACACACATGTATGTGTGTGTGTGTGTTTACGCAATTACATAAATGAAATAAAAAGACTCAAATGTATTTAGCAAAACTGATTATAAATTACCTCTATTAAGAGAGGCTTTTGAGAACCTTCATCAGTGCATCAGTATGCTCAGGCTTTCCAACAGATATCCGAATATAATTTCTTAATTCTGCATTATCATAATGTCGTACCATAACCCCTTCTCTTGCAAGTGCATTCTGTACAATATGTATATAAAATATATGCGTGTATGTTAATAATAGCACTCCTACACGTGCATATGCAGTGTGTATAGTGTATACGTAAGAATATAACCATTTATTATTGATATATACTATTTTGTTAATTACCTTTAGCTCTTTTGCACTCCGGGTACCGGAAACCGAACAAAGTATGAAGTTTGAATGACTTGGATATGGTGACAAGAACTCCACACTCTTTAGTAGCTCAAAATATCCTCTTCCTCCCACGTATCAATGATGTTTTCACGTCCTACATATACACATTCATTTGTACACAACCGCGCGCGCCCACACGCACACACACAGAGGTCACATGTGATAATGATATGTCGTTTATACAATGTCTAGTAGCACACATGCAAGTAGATAAAATTCTGTCGCATCTCAGCATTCATGTATATATATGTGTGTGCGTGCGTGCGTGCGTATGTGTGCAACCATCATCTGGGAACAAATTATGCATTTGACATGATATTCGGTAATACATGAAATAATGAAATCAGTTATTTATATAGACATGAGTATCTATATAACATACACACATAAATAACTATAAATATATCCACATATATGCAGGCAGCCATATGCCTGCATACCTCTAGATAGGCAGGATTCTTCAATGCAGCACAAGCAGCGACTTCAGCCGCGACAGATACGTTATATGGTTGTTTTGCTCTCCACAAGTATTTAATAAGACCAAGTGGAAATGCACCATATCCAACACGTAACCCAGCCAATCCTGCATATATACATGTTTCTGTGTTGGTAATCTGTATTGCCAAACAACGTACATGTGGACACACACAATGATCAAATTACCGGCACGTTTGCTAAAAGTACGAAGGACGATCAAGTTCTCGTAATCTTTAACCCACGTAATACGGGAAGGTTTGTCTGCAAATTCGATGTAAGCCTCATCCAATACAACAAGGACAGGTAGACTGAGGACATTCAGCAGGTCTTCATCGCTTATTAAGCTATTAACCAAAATGTAACATAAAACTTAAGAATATATTGCAACAACTATATATATATACTGTCACAATCAATAGTTATAAACACATATGTGTACACATATACACACCTGCCGTCGGGGTTATTTGGTGACGTTAAAAATATCACCTTTGGAGACTGTTTCTTCACAGCTTCCACTATTCCTTGAACATCTATGCGGAAGTCTTGTAATCTCGGCACTGTTTGAAAGCAAAGCCTTAATTGATTCGTATGTTTTTAATACACAGATTCATTGTATACAATTAAAATTTATACATATAAAATGTATGTATATGCAAATTGATCACAATATATACCTTTAATAACACTAGCCCCGTTGACAGCAGCATCAAATGCATACATTGTGAATGTAGGCGGACAGTCCACAATCTTATCGCCAACATCTAATGTACACCTGTACAAAGAAGACATTAGAAATATATATAGGCACTCACAGAGGCACACACGCACGCACGCACACATACCGCATGATTAAATCAATGAGCTCATCTGCACCACAGCCCGCAAGGATGTAATCCATAGACAGACCACAGTCTTCTGCAAGAGCTGCTCGTAATCTTCTGCTTTCTGGATCTGGATATATGTTTGGAAAATCCATTCTTCCTAAACACTCCATAACCTGTACATATATTGTTTGTGTGTATGTTGTGTGTGCGTACATTCAACAACATTATGTTTCTGTATTATTTAGGCATATATGTATTAATCATATACACATGTAACGTGATAAATGCAAGATAAAGCATAGAGACGTGCATACATAAATATTACACATATATATGCATACACATGAGTGTATTAGTATGCATGTATACTGCCTGTCTAAACACCTAATATGTCTACATATTGCATACTTCTGGTGGAGGCCCATATAAGTTCTCGTTAGCATCAAGCTTGACAATGTCTTTGGGAGATCTTCCAAGTCTGGCTGAGAGTACCTACATTCATACATCATTAAACACACACACACGCACACACACACACACACAAATACACACACCTCGAATGGCTCGATGGGCTTGTAAGGCGCAAGCTCAAGCAAATGCCGTCTAATAAAACTGCTGCCCACGGATCCCGCTGCTCTTGTTGATGCACCAGGCGCGACCGCCATAGGAATCCCCACTCTCAGCATTTCTGTGCATAAACCCTAAAAACAGAGTTAACCCTTAATTAAGGAGGTTTTATGGAGGTTTTAGAAGTCTTGCCGTTCTCTAAGAGCGGGAAAGACGGGATTCCTGGGGTATCTCGGGGACCCAAGAGACATATCGAGAAGCGACTATTATCCGCATTGAAAGAATGTATTCACTCAAAAGACTTAGAAAGGGGCAGGAGCGTTCACTTGCACGCAATACACACCGGGCTGTACTCGAGCAGGTACGTGATAAACACCTTGATCAACATGTATGGGAAGTGCGGAAGCACCTCGGATGCACGGAAGGTGTTTGACAGTTCCCTTTGTCCCCGAGATGCAGTTTCATGGACTTGCTTGCTCTGGGGATACGTGGAGAATGGGGAAAGCCAGAAAGCTCTGGAGCTTTTCGATACCATTGTTGGTGAGATCGAACCAGATGCAAGAATGTATGTTGCAGTGATCACTGCTTGTGCTGCTCTGGCTTCTGAAGATCCAAAGAGATGGCTAGAGAAAGGGAAGTTTATTCACTTTCAAGTTTTGTGAAGAAGGTTAGAGACATATATGTGGAAACTGCACTTGTTGATATGTATGCCAAGTGCAGGTGTATGCCGGAAGCGCGTGGAGTGTTCGAATTATGCCTCTCCGGAACGTGGTTTCATGGACAGCACTTCTGATGGGATACGTGGTGAATGGGGAGAGTGAGTTAGCTCTGAGTTGTTCGATAAAATGGAGGAAACCGGATGTGTTCCGACTTCTAGGACCTATGTTGCTGTGATCACTGCCTGTGCAACTCTGGCAGCCGATGACGGGGAGAACCGGAGCAAGTGGCTGGAGCAAGGAAGAGTTTTTCACTTTCAGGCACTCATCAGTTGTAACTGTGACATGTTTGTGGAGAACACACTGGTTGACATGTATGCGAAATGCAGTAGTATAACTCGTGCTCGGAGAGTGTTCGATGAGATGGTTTACACGGATATAGTGTCGTGGAACTCTGTGTTACAAGGATATGTGGATAATGCGGAGAATAACCTGGCTTTGAAGCTCTTTGAGGAGCTAGAGTGTTACGGATGTGTACCCGATGCAAGAACGTATGTTGCACTGCTCTCTGCGTATTCCATTTTGGCATCTTCGAGTCCGTGCAAGCTAAGATGGCTAGAGAAAGCAAAGGCTGTTCGAGCACAAGTTAAGGCAACTAGAAGCTGCAATATCTTCGTGGAGAACACACTATGACCTTGTTTGCGAAATGTGGATGCATGCGAGAGGCTCAACATGTCTTTGATGGAATGGTTAGAAAAGATGTGGTAGCCTGGAATGCATTACTTACTGGTTACGTGGAGAGAATGGGGAAAACAAATATGCTCTCAAGTATCTTGCTTATATGGACTTGAGCAACATGGAGGCTAATGCTCTTACATTCCTAGCTGCTTTCACGGCTTGTGCAAATCTAGCAGATATAAGACTTGGCCAAGAGCTTCATAATGATGTTCTCCACGGTGGGATGCAACAGGAGATAATGGTAGCAAGCGCTCTTGTGGACTTCTATGGGAAAGTCGGACTCATGAACAAAGCGAAACAAGTGTTCGACTCGGTCCACATTAAGACGGTGTGGCTGTGGAATGTTTTGATGTGGATACAGCTTACACGGCGACACAGACTGTGTTCTGGAGCTCTTTGAAGACATGAAGAAGCAAGGGACGGAGCCGAATGGGATATCCTTTTTGTGCATCTTCAGTGCGTGCGGACACGCTGGTTTAACAGACAAAGGCAAGGAGTGCTTTGATGAGATGAAGCTTAAGTACGGGATTACACCCACTCTACAGCATTATAACTCCATAATCGATATGTATGCACGAGCAAACTACCTGGATGAAGCAATGAGAATCGCAAAGTCTATGCCTTATGAACCAGATGTGGTAACGTGGACGGCAGTGCTCGGTGCTTGTCGAAAGTGGAACAATGTTGTCGTTGGAATGGTTGCATACGACTCACTGGTGAGGCTGGATGAGAAAGTTGCAGCAGCCTATGTGTCGATGGCAAGCATCTACAGTGACACTCCCCGCAAGACGTGACCACCGTAGCCATCCTTTGCACACAAAGGTACGTGTGTGTGTGTGTGTGAGAGAGAGAGAGAGAGGACATGACCACCATAGCCATCCTTTGCACACAAAGGTGTGTGTGTGTGTGTGTGTGTGAGAGAGAGAGAGAGAGAGAGTTCATATGCTCTTTCTTTCACAGATGGGCTTCATTTTCACAAGAGAATCCATGATGGAAGAGCACCGAGATAATGCGCCCATTCTCCACGTATCCAATACAAGATAATGACTGATGGAGCTTGTCAGAAGCCCATATATTCCTCATTATCCACATATCAATGGCAAGCATCTACTTTGCCATTGTAGATACCAAACAGTTACGTATATATCATGTATAATGAAGTATATATGTGGTCTTAACTATGGATACTGGGATAACGGGCATATCAAGCTCTTGAAATGTTTAAGAGAATGATGCAGAAGTTGCTTCAGGAACGGACTCGGTCTCCAGTCCGAGGGGAACTCGGACTCGGACCAGAGTCCGAGGTCCAGCCCGAGATGAGACTCGGACATGCTTGAAGATTACGGTTTGTCGAGTAGTGCACGGAGAATCCCACGCACTTTTTGTATACACACACGCACACATGTATATATATATATATATATGATTAAGTTGTTTATTTGATTTTGAATGTAGGGTTTTGATTCCGAAGAGCAGGTAGCGATGCAGGAGCAGGAGAATGTATTCGATTTTGCTGCGTATTCCTCCATGGGGAAGACATGGAACACTGGTAAGACAAGCAAATTCCACTCGCTCGGCCAATTGCGCAGGTTCTGTTCGGAGGAGTACCTCACAAACGAGCTTCTCCATGGGCTCTAGGGTTTCAGAAAGAGGGGATTCTGAAGGATGGAGACGCAACAGCTGCTCGATGCACTCACGGATCACATGGGAGTGTATCACTGTAGCAAGAGGAGGACGGAGAAGCGGAATTCTGCTGACAGGAAGAAGGTGATTGAGTGGTTCAAGACGCTGAGCATCAAACAGAGGCAGAGTGCATTCACAGTGGTGGATAAATCGTGGGTAGCGGTCGTAGTTGAGATGCAGGAGTACCTGGAGCGAGAAGGGCCCGGATCATTCTTCTTGCTTGAGGATTTTCATAGCAGTGGGCTACCAAGTTTGTGCTTTAGACGAGGTAGAGGTTTACTCCGAAGATTGTCCCACACAGGTGATGTTTTTGTAGAGAATCTGAGGCTCTACAGCTCCTTGGATGGTGAGTTTGATTCGCCTGTGAAAGATGGTGTAAGTTCTATAGATTGTTTAACTGTTTCTCTCGAGTTTCTTGAGAACGTAGAGGGACTATTAGAGGTCATGGATCAGATTACATATGGGGAGTTCTTAGCATGTCAGTGCTTATACGGAGGATCGTCATGGGGGGAGACTCCGTGGATCAAAAACATGGGGTATTACTCATTAGCCGCGTTTGTGGCTAACAGATTGGAGATTTCTCTCTGGTCTGCCTGGGTCTCTGCCTTGGGTACAAGGCAGCCACCAAAGTCTGTTTCCAAGTCTGTAGCTCGACATACAGTGGATATGGTGTCCAGTGCTGTGAGTGTATGCACGAAAAGACAAGGATTCAACAGTGGTGTGACGGACTCGATCCCATACTCAAGGAGACGGCTCTGCAATGTGCACTAGCAAAGGTTTCCAGGTCCGAGGTAAGCTTAAACACACACACACACACACACACACAAAACACACGTGACATGACTTCCAGGCTTTGAGAACTGAAGTACAACTTGACAAATTAACAGTGGACGATGGTATCGTATTGAACGACCAACATCTTGCTAGAGCTTGCCTAGGAATTCAGTATATAGTAGAGTTAAAATTGACATTGACGAAGAGACTTGTTTACTCTACCTTGTTTCAAGTTCATAAACACACTGAGAGCGTGGTGCTAGCTGTGAGAAATGTTCTTATGAAGGTGATGAAGCATTCTGTGGAGCAGGAGCTTCTTCGACATGGAGATGAAGCACTGAGTGTAAATCATAAATCTACTAACAACGTTCAAACTAAGAATCGGAAGAACAGAGGCAGGAAGCAGAAGAAGAGAACCCCTGTTGATAGAGGTGCTGATGAGCTCGGTTCTACCAACACGGTATAGTGCACATATGTATATACAATACACAATTATACATTCATGTTGTGTATATGCTTGTGTGTGTGTGTGTACCTGTAAGGTAGTTTTTGATGTGTATTGGCAGATCGAACTGGAGAAACTAATAAAGAGCCTGTACTGCAAGGTGACCAAGGACAAGACAAGGGATGGACACCTGGCAAGAGGAAGAAACGGAAGAAACAGGAGAGAAAGAAATCTGAAGTAACCCAAAAGAAACAAAGTGAGCTGGAAAACTTAACTTGTGCTGTTCACCATGGTGGTATGCATGTATTTATATTTACTTAAATATCCACTATCACAACTAAAAGTTTCTCCTCACAGATGAGAAGGTGACGGAGGTTATGCACCGTGATACAGACAGTCAGTTGCAGAATCTTTCCCCTAATGTGAAGCTTGATATTACTGCGGCTTGTGTTAATCCAGTGAAAAGACAAGGTGAGTGTTTTCATGAGAAAGATCTAGACAATATGAAATGATTTCATGCAGACTCATCTGCTCGAGCTCCACCTACCACTACAGAACCCCTCCAATTGGATGTATCCATGGAGAGACCACGTTGTCCTAAACCTTATAGTCATTTTCGTCCACAAAATGGAGAAATCGACACCATGGTATGCTTGTATCTGTGCTTTCTCTGTGTATACACACACACACTTGTGTGTGTTGTGTGTTGTTAGATGTGTACTCATGCTCAGGTTAAATCCAGAGGTCTATAGAGGTTGCACGCGAAACTTTTGAACTAGACCAGATTCCATATGATGAAGAGTATAGGAAAATGGAGGAGGCTCAGCAGATTTCTGACTACAATCAGATATTTGGTGGAGGGGTCATGTACTGGAACGCTGCTGACTATACAGCCACTTGCTACTCTCGCCCAGGTGTATAGAGAGGCAAACGAACAGATGGAATATAGATAGACTTAAGAGATAAAAAGCTATATAAAGAGGTAGATAGACATGTACTAACTCTCTTGTTGCCACCATGGTAGGCTCGCTAAGTTCGGATGATAGCAGCTGGGCACGACGTGAGGCAGACTTAACCATAGTAGTTGATGACATTGTCGGGCTCTCTGCAGTGCCATATCCAGGATTGAGTTCAGGATGCACCTCACCATCTTCTTCAAGTTCCTTGACATTAGAAGAAGTCCAGAATGGGCAGGGTTTAAGCAAGCTGAAGCTGGAGGGACCCGTTCTTCCTCCAATAGCCGTTCGATCGTCCTCAGTGAAACCATCCAAGTCTTTAAAGTTCAACGGTTCTAAGCTTCACGAGGCCAGGAGTCCACGTCTTCCTAGAGGAAGAAGGGAGTTCGTGAGATGGAAGAGGTCTCCTTCTCCTGTTCTTCGATGCGTGCCACCTGCTCCCCCGCCACCTCCTCCCTCGCCAGTTGCTGGTGTTCGCAAGAGAGGCGTTATTCCCACTGTCAGATCTGGAAGCTCGAGTCCGAGGCACTGGGGAGTCTTCAACTGGCCGGACGGGCAACTCAAGCCTTCAACTTCCGATAGCATTCTTCCCACGACGTGGAGACGGTGCATTCCTGACACTGTAATGCATCCACTCACTGGGGCTGTTCTTCGTGAGAGATTAGTATCTATTCCCTCCACATATGGACAAGAGCATGTAAGCTGTGTGTGTGTGTGCGCGTGTGTAGAAGATTATATAAGTGTACTCATAGATATATAACATTCCTTTTTCAGCCGGATGTTGCTTTCTCAAGGCAGACTGATCTACTTCTGGTGAACAACCCCAATACCTTCAGTGATGGCCAGACTCCACGAAGAGATTGAAGCATTTTGCTTTGAGGTACAAATACACACTTATATACACACACAATATGTTTATACGTTGTAGATACGTAGAATGTAACCACTTAGCAGGTTAAAGCAGAACATGAGAAACGGAAGCCGTATATGGATGCAGCCGTGAAGAAAGTGACACATGCCCTACAAGTTCTGTGGCCACGTTCACGAACCAACGTTTATGGATCATCTGCTACTGGTTTGGCTCTTCCTAACAGTGATGTGGACTTAGTTGTTTCTCTGCCTCCCGTGAGAAACCTGGTAAGTTGCTGTGGTGTTGGAGACCATACGTGTGTATGTGTGCAAGTAAAGTGCACGTGTTTCTCGGCTTGTTTGTAGGAGCCTATCAAGGAAGCGGGTATTTTGGAGGGACGCAATGGAATAAAAGAAACATGCTTACAAGTAAGTTAACACTCTGGAATGGAAAAAATAAAACAAGGACTGATGTAAGTTGAGCAGCATGCAGCACGATATCTTGCTGACCAGGAATGGGTGAAGAGTGACTCTTTGAAGATCATTGAGAACACTGCGGTAATGCATATGCATATTACACTCACACGCGCACGCACCACACACACACACACATATCTA
Organism: Selaginella tamariscina; assembly: GCA_003024785.1. Taxonomy (NCBI): domain Eukaryota; kingdom Viridiplantae; phylum Streptophyta; class Lycopodiopsida; order Selaginellales; family Selaginellaceae; genus Selaginella; species Selaginella tamariscina. Next base: position 126,462 of record PUQB01000350.1, read on the forward strand.
AAGGATATGCAATTTTTTATTAAAACATTTGTTGCTTTTTTGCAGATACCAATAATAATACTGGTTGCAAACTGTTTACTTGATAACGTGTCCAACATTCAAGCAGAGGGCGAGGATTCTCAAAGTCCATTTAAACAGTTACCATGGGGGAAACAGGAAGAACGCCATCTTGTACATCTTGACATTAGTTTTGAATCTTCTTCACATACTGGAGTTCTAACTGCCGAGCTTGTAAGCTAAACGTGTGCGTGCGTGCGTCTGTGTGTGTTCATATGGTTTTATCATTATTTAACAGAAGAGTTCAGGTTAAGGAGCTTATTAAACAGTGTCCAGCCATAACTCCACTCGCTTTATTGTTAAAGCAGTTTCTGAAGGATAGAGGTTTACACCGGCCATACACTGGTGGTTTAAGTTCTTATTGTCTGGTAACTATCAAGTTTTAAATTGTTAATGTATGATTATTTTTATGAAATATGGCAGGTGCTGCTTATCACCAGGTTTCTTCAACACCAATGTCATCTAGGATGGCCTTCACAAACTCAGGTATTTGTTTAACAAGTGTGATAATCTCCATCTAATGAACATTTTTACATGCAGAATTTGGGAATCCTTCTCATGGACTTCCTGCATTTCTTTGGGTAACCCATCCCTCTCCCTCTCTCCCTCCGCCTCTCTCTCTCTCTCTCTCAATGCTGTTTTACAGTTGTGTTTATGATCCACGAAGGATGTGCATATCCATTCGAGGTGTCGGTATGTATGTCAACAGAGACCGTCTTCATGGGTATGAATCTCTTTCTCTCTCTCTCTAATTTTTCATTTTTCTTTCATATTCAGGATTGATCCACTTCATATTGAGGACCCTCTATTTGCGTCAAACAATGTTGGTCATAATTGTTTCCGCATTTTGCAATGCACTAAGGTATAATTTACATAAGAGTTTACATGTGTGTGTGTGTGTGTAGTTAAATACGGTATACTGATGTCCTAGTATGTTCATGTCAGGCTTTTGCAGATGCTTATCTCACTCTGGAGAAGGAACTGACTAGTGTTGGAAATGAGTCTCCTCTTCTTCCAAAGATCTTACCCAGTATTTCCATTGGTCATCAGTAAGCTGTTTACTGTATTATGTGATGAAAGGTGCGTGTCTGTGTAGAGAGAGAGAGAGTGAGAGATTTCCTGTAACGAGTTCTATACACAGGCCTCAGAATGTACTTAATGTAACTTGAGGTGAACATTTTGAAGTAGATATATAAAGTTTTCTTAATCTCATATTTTGCAAGAGTCATCTCCAGTCTCCAGGCTTGCTTCTGTCGTCTACTCTTCAAGTAAATTCCATCCTCAAGGTCTTATATATAGACACACACACACGCACGCACACACACACATACGTATATATGTATTATGTTTATCTTGCTCTCGTCGACATTACAAGCACAATGTATCATAATTATTAATGCGTGCGCCCGCGTGTGTTTAGTTGTATGTGTGTGCATAGACGTGCTGCCCACTTACGCTGTAATTGTGATACATTTCAGAAGCCAGCCAGTTTATGTGACAAAATACTACAACTATCGAGAGAAGATACGAAGAATATACTGTTAATTCAAGATATCCATGTTGATATAGGAAAACAGTTCTTACATGTATATTATTGCATATAATGCTTGAGTTGTATATGTGTGTAAGCTTTTGTATACACGTTAGCAGAATTAAGCCAGCAGACTATTTAAATTTTTAATATAATAACTTACAAGTATATGTATAAAATGGAGGAAAATTTACACATAATTACAAACATATATATTTCAAATTAGATCTGAAGCTCTTAGAAATTATAAGCAAAACTTCTTAATTATATCAATTATTTTTGAATTTATAACAAAATATATACAACAAATTTCAAAATTTTAGGTCTTTTTTCAAATTGATTATTTTTTGAGAAGAGATGAAGATGATGATAATATCATGCAGGTAAAAATGGTATTAACAATGTAGTGCTCAAGTAATGAGACATGGGAGATTAAATAGATTCTCATTAAAATAAAAAATTCAGTACAAAATTAGAGGTGAAATGGTGCATAGTTTAGAGTGTTAATAATTAAGCTTTTGATATCACATAATAGTCCTTGATATGTTGCGTTGAAGGAGGTAAACTTAGAAAATAAAAACAACATGTTAATATTATCTTATGAGAATCTTGAGTACAATGAATAAAGTTGTGAGGTAACTCCTCTTTAAGCATTGACATAACAATTAACTTTTATATGTTTAATAGGCAAGAGTTTAACTTAATTGTCATATGGGAATCGTCACTTCTTATTCATAAGTGTAGTAAGTGTACAAGCGATTATTCCCGTACAAGTATATACTAACTTATTCCTCCCTACCCAACTAAGTTACCACGTCAACACTACCATGTCAGCTTTACCACATCATTCTGCCAAATCAGCTTGCCACATCAACACCAGACCAGTTCAAACTACCAAGCAGCATCCATGTTCGCCTCTCCTAACAAAAACCACCGAGGGGGCTGCCATCTCCAAAAAACTTTAGCTCTCAATTGGCCCGGACACCGTACCAATCGTCCTAGCACAGGGAGCCACCGCTCCTCATATACACCATACTCAGCTATGTCACACGTGTCTCTGGCTTGCTCATAGGCCGTGGCCACCAAAGATACTAACTGAACCCATAGGAATGCTAGGGCTCTTTGCAGAGACCAACTTCGCCCTTGGAAGACACCAGCATTCCTTGCTCTCCAGATTGTCCAGAGTGTGACGCCCCGAAGAAAATACCATTGTTGAGCAAAGAGGCTGGGTTGTTCCATTGGTTCAACCATTAGGCCCCCCGGGTCAAAGACTTGTCTCTGCTCCACTGATCCAGGGACACGCCAAACTCCCCTAGAGGCCTTTGCATGGCCTGCATGCTCACCCAAACAAGCTACTTCCCATCCTATTATAGAATCCTCACCCCATCCCAAACGTTGGACCAGCGACATCGTTCGAAACCACACGACTCGGGCCCTCCTACAGTCCCATAAGCAGTGTCGTTCTGTTTCTGGTAACCCACACGCACCACAACTTGTGTTTGGCAGACCTCTAATATTCACACACACTGCTAAGCTGTTTTGAAGAAGGAGCCACATGAACGTCTTTATTGCACTGGACCACTCCCCCTTCCAAATCTCTGGCCGAAACACTGTGCCAGGGATCTAGGAAGGCCTACTTTAATCAGGTGCTCCTGCAGCTTTGAAGGTGTCAACTTGCCAACAAACAGGGAACGACCCATTCGTGGTTCATATCCAAAGAGTTCCCGCCCTTGTGCATGCTTCCATCTCCACATCTTCGGGTCCAAGTCAAGCACATCCACCGTTGGCCACGAAACCAATACAGTTGGTACCACTTTCCATGACGTACCTGCGGATCCACCACCGGCCGCTTCGGGCTCATGTTGACCACCCTGACCAGTTGTGATCCACCAGCTCTGGTAGAGGGATGAAGCTAACTATGTGAGGCGTAAGTAGACCTTCCCTACCTGGCTGGAAACATGCTCCCTCGCCTGCCTCTAGATCCGCTACATACCATATCATACCTGCTAGAACTACCCAGTCGCCAGTCCTGCGTATTGGTTGTGGCCAGACACCACCGAAAGGCTTGAGCACTTGCACTCGAGCAGATGCTAGATTTTAATGGCTGTGATCTCACTAGCTGTTAATCTCCGCTGGGATCTGTTCGGCTCCCATTGTCGGACCCATTCAATCGCTGCTCCTTGTCTCATGTCCAGAGTCCTCAGTTGGCCAACCGTTCGTAAACCTGCCGCATGCCATCGACGATAGGCAGCTTTTACACCCTGGGGCATGCGCTCATCACCCACTGGGATCCCGATACCCTCTGGATGAACCAAGTCATGCAGGAATAAGGGCATAGAAGTGACCTCCTCCAACCTGGATGGCATTACTGCTGCAGCGTGGCCCGAAGTTCCTCCCAGTGTCTCAACAAAGTGCCACTAAACGACCCCCTTGTAGACGTGTCCCTGAACGGTGGGCGGCTGAACAACCACCTCGGGTCCTCTGCCCACTGCGCTCCCTGCACTTTGGACGGACGTCTTGGTTTGATTCGTAGCATCCTTGCCCGGAGCATGATCTTCCATGCTTGATTGCCGGGAAATAGGCTGCGAATCACCATCTTCACCAGCAAAGCCTTCGCTGTCGGGCCCGGGGGAACCAATCCTAAACCACCTTGCGCTCGTGATCTCGCACAAGAATCCCACCGAACACGTGCCTGGTACTTCCTCCTGGACAAATCGCCCTGCCAGACATAGGCTAACCAGCAATTGTATCTCCTTAAGGGTTCTATCCGTAAGGCTCCATATGCCCGCGTAGAACCACAAGGATCCTAGCAAGACCGCATTGGCTACAATAGCTCTGGCTGGTAAAGATAGTTTACGGCTGCCCCACCGTGTGAGATGGCCGAGAAGACGTTGCAGCACAAATGCACTCTGTCGTCCCAGGTCATATTGGGCACCCACCTGCACACCCAGGTATCTCGTTGTTTGCTCCCGCTCTAACCAATCAAAGCCCCACTGAGACCCCCAATTCAACCGTGGCTGCTCACTAAACCAGATCCCTTTCGACTTATGCCAATTGGTCCTTGCTCCAGCTGCAATGTTAAAACGATCCAGCAAGTGCTTGAGTCTGTTCAGGTTCTCCCACGTTCCGCGCACCAGGAAGCACGTGTCATCTGCAAAGTAGCTCCCAAGTAGTTCCTGTGCAACTGGAGGTCCGAGGTCCTCAAGAGCTCTGTGCACTGTGGTAGGGGTATCCCATAGACAGGGGCCGGACGAAGACGTGTCAGGAACGCGTGCATCGCTTCCGCCTGTATGAGGAAAAGGTAGGGTGCCAAAGGACACCCTTGGCGAACAGATCGCTGGAGGTACACATGTCGACCTAGATAGCCGTTGATCAAGAGACGGCTACCTGAATTCCTATAAAGTCGGGCAGTCCACTTAATGAATGGTTGAGGAAAGCCCATCCTCAACATCGTACCTTCCAGGAAGTCCAATCTACCCGATCATAAGCCTTTTCTCCATCCAGCAGTAGTGCACAATACGGAACCTGTTCCTCCCTAATGGTTTCTCCTGCTAACAACATCGTGGCCAGATTCTCGTACAGTTGTCTTCCTTGCAGGAATCCATTCTGTGCATGGTTATCACCACTCGCATCACTGGTTGCAGCCGAGTCGCCATCGCTTTAGCGTATATCTTGTACACCGAGTTGAGCATTGTGATCGGCCTCCAACTTCGCACCTCCGCCAAGTCTGCCAATCCCTCCTTCGGGATTAGAGCAATTACACCTTCCGTGATTGCATCTGCCCAAGGAAGTAGTGGGTTGCTGTCTTTTGCCACAATCCATTCCTGAAGCACAGCTTCTCCCAGCCAACGCCATGTTGTGCAAAGAACTCCATTGGGAGACCATCCAGCCCCGGCGACTTATCACGCCCATTAGTGCCAACATTGCTTGCCGCAGTTCAGTGACCGTGAAGGGCTTTTGCAGAATCAATTGCATCTCCTCTGTAACCCTCGGAACAAGCGCCGACCACACCGCCGTGCATGCAACGACCTGTCTCTCGTCCATGGTTCAGCTAGAAAGAGTTGTTCAAAGTACTGAGATCCCACATCCAGCATGCCATCTACATCGGTCCGTGTAATCCCTGCAGAATCTCGTAATCCAAAGATTGATGTTCCTTTCGACGTCGGTCGGATCACTCGATAAAATTCAGCATCCAGTTTCTCTCACTTTTATACCATCTCAAATCCCTGAGTCGATGACAGTCCCCTGCTTTCTCACTCTCCAACTGCTCAAGGTGGTTTTGTAGGCTCTCCTCCCTTGCAGTTAGCCATGGATGGTCAACATATCTAGCTAGCAAACGTTGGCAAGCAGCAAGGCTACCACGGACCGCTCGGATACGTCCAAAGACCTTTGAGTGTCGCACCCGTTGCTCTTCCCGACAAGACGTCGACGCATACCTTAAGAATCCCACCAGGTCAGCATCTCCATTCTCTGATCTCCTTCTCCATTCCTCCTCCAGGCGGTTCATCACTTGCGGGTCCCTTACAAGTCTCCTAGTAATTGCTGCAGGCCTCATATTAGCACCTGGTCGCGCTGAGCACTTTACCGTGAGGAGAACTGGTGAGTGATCTGATATCCTGAATTCCCGACGGCACGCAAGAATGCCACTGCGCTCCATAAACCAAGCAGAGAGGTAGAAGCGGTCAAGTCGCTTGCCGATCTTGGCTCCACCTGGAAGAGTCCCTGTCCACGTGTATCTAGGGATGTGCGGGATAAACCTCTCCATTCCGTAGGCATCCGAAATCCCCATTGCTGCTCTCAGAGCTCTCCAGGCTTGTTGCTCACGTTGCCCCTGCGCTGCATTCAATGTCTGCCCTGCCACAATTGGGTTTGTCGAATCGTCTTCCAGCTCCAACATGTTGAAGTCTCCAGCAATCAGCCACTCCTCTACATCCCCAGGTAGCCAATCCAGTAGTTGCTTCCACAGTTGGGTGCGCTCTCTCGACCATCTCTCTGCTGGTGCATAAATGTTAAGTATCCCGAACCTTGTCCCCCATAGGTCCAGAATCACACATTGAGCTCGTCCACGTACCAATATCTCATGGCGC